>PVLA01004583.1:0-18159 GCA_004027455.1 Hydrochoerus hydrochaeris
TTGACAGATGCTGCCTCAGGTTTTGAGTCAAGCCGGCCCTGCCCAACTCCAAAATGTTGCCCAGCCAGTCCTCCCAACTTGGGGAATCCAGTTCCCATCACTCACCAAAGTTCCTGCAGCTCAACTGGCTGTTTCCACTCCCTGCTGCAGTGCCTCCTCCATGAGGGTCTGGGGCTCACCAACCCCCGCTCTCTGCAGAGCCATGGTCTCAGCTCGATAGTGAGTCACCTGACTCCAAGACGTGCCAGTACAGGGATCAGGGCTTGCCCAGCTCCAGCCTGCTGCCCATGCTTCTTCTTCTTCTTTCTTTTTTCTCTTTTTTTCTTCTTCTCTTCCCTCAGTTTCTTCCTGGGTTGTGAGAATTCCTCTCCTTTTGTCTGGCTGTCTCCATGTTGCCAGATTCCAGCATCTGAGTGGTTTTTATTTTTTTTTTCCTCAGAGAGGCTCTCTTATCGTGCCACCACTCAGTCAGCCATCTTGCAATTCTAGAAGAGTTCCTCTTTTAAAAAAAGTCAGCTGCAGGACTTCAGAGACAAACATTTTGTAACTTTACAAAATCTCTTAGGGCTTTGCCTTTTACAAATGGTTGACAGAGGCATAGAAGATCTGGAAACCTCAAATGTGAAATACTGTTTCTCTCCTGTCTCAGTAGTGAGTTTCTTTCTACCAGACAAACACGAAGAGATTCTTTAAGTTACATACAGTTGAAAGATCAAGGATGGATTCCAAGTTTGGCAAAACCTAACCCTAACCCTTTCTAAATAAATGTTAATTGTTATAGACTAGTTCTGTTCGAGACAATGATACAAGCTGCTACTGCTTTCATATAAAAATCAACAAAAGCCATTGTCAAAACATCACACACATATGGTATTTATAAGTTCAGTGGATTTCATATGATTTCATTTTTCTCTGGACTTCCTGAAATTCAGCTATTTTTCCTTTTTGTTTACTGAAGCTAATTTAATAATGCTGCTTTGCTTAGAAAAAAAACTACTCACTGTTTAAAATTTAAACAAAATGACATCAAGAAACTTCAAGGATGAGTGAATTCCTATTTAAGTTTTTAGAAACATGTCTGCCACATTTTCTGATATCAGGCCTTTGATGAGAGAGCAGCTCCTTTCTCTCATTGAGACTATCAAAAAACTAGTATCATATCATTTTAAAAACTAAATATTCATTTGACTTAAATATCTCACTGACAAAATATTGAATTACATGAAAACTACCCTGAGATGAGATATTTTTAAAAATTCAGTGTTATATCTGTGAGTGAAATGTAGTAATTGGAACATTCATCACGTGAAGTCCAGCAGAGCCTCACACAAAGGTACAGTAGCAATGTGTTGTGGGAATGATATCAATGAATACATCATTTCTACACAAGAACCAAAGCTTATTCCATGTCTTCAGATACTCATTTCCTTAAATGTTGAGGACTAAAAAATGATACCAGAAGCAAATGTCTGTGCAGACCAGTTGAGCTACATTGCTAAGTACCTTCAAGAACAAAATTACACAGAAAGATATTTTATGACCATAGCTGGTTGGATCTGGATGTAATTGAATGGGAAAATGCACAGCTATTAACTGGCTAACATTGGACATATGTAGGTCATCTCTGTTTCAAACATGAATAAAAAAAATCATTTAGATAACAACTACAAAAGAAATTAGATTATTGACTTCATGATGTAGAAGAAATTTTAAACATATAAAGCACTTCACAAAAAGTGTTTTAAATGCACATGCTTGTGTCTTCTGTGAAGTATAAAATAAAATAATTAAAACTACATTATATAAGAAAAACAGACAAAAATGAGATACGGAATAAAAAAGTTAGCAAAGTTAGAGCAGGATAAACTGAACACACAATATTAAATTAAAATGGACTTTAAAAGTATGAAGTGGGTATCAGTTAGGATGAGGAATAAGAAATCTCTCTAAAGAGTAAAAAAAAAACACAGATAAGAGAATGATCAAAAGAAGAGGGTAACTGGAGGGAAGAGAAATGAGACATTTTATTGTTTATCAGCATCCCGAAAAAGAACCAAAATGTAAATGCCAAAGAAATAAGCATTAAGGATAATAGCATTTTAATATGTAGAGCAAAATCATACATTTTACTGTTACATTGATAATGGAAAAGTCACAAACAACTTAGTATATATTTTATGAAATTAATATATATTACATTATATGTATTCTTTATATATATTCTGTTAACAGTCTTAGTTACAAGAATAAAGAAAAATATTCTAACAGTCTTAGTTACAAGAATAAAGAAAAATATTCTTCAAGAATATAAGCTTAGGGGCCAGGGATTTAGCTCAGCAGCATAAGCACTTGTCTGGAGAGTGTGAGGTTGTGAGTTTGATCCCTGGTACAAACACACACACACACACACACACACACACACACACATATGCTTAAAAATGTGTGATAATCCTGTAGCACATGGGCACATGGGTGCATTCAATTAAAGGTCGCATCATTTTTAAACACATACGTCCAATTTAATGGCTGAAGAGCAATTTCTGAACTGGCTGTTTACTTAACTCTTGCTTAGAAGCGAATGCTCTCCACCAGTGTTGTGCTCTCCACCAGTGTTAAGTTCCATGTTTCTTAAATAAGAAATCCAAGCGAGGTTTATAAGATAGTGGTAGAGCTTCAAATCCCTTCTTGTTTCATCATCAGTTTTTACTAGGCAGTTCCTTGCAATTATCATTCAACACAAAAGGCAGTTTAATTACATTGCCCAATATAACTACATTGTCATTTCTGATAGCTGTCATCTTGATCCTAAAATAACCATAGTCTGTTTCCTGGGAATGTTAACATGTAATCAACAGCAACTCCCACAACACGGCCTTTTCTTGACCCAAAGCTGAAGAGAAACAGTGGTTTGTAGTTTCATGCTCAAAAAGGCCTGTAGGTAAATTAGTGAACTGTTCAGCATACAATCTTTTGTAAGCATCATTGTCAGATATTTCATAATGCATTTTCTTGGAAAATTATCATAAATTTACCTTAGTGGACAAGTAACTTACAAAGTATGATCAAAATATACAGTTAATTTTCTAATTAAAATTAAGAAAAAGATAAATTTTCATCCACCCCCTGCAACATACCTTTCCTCAATTTGAACACTTTTATCCCATTCTCCTTACACTTTCTGAAGCAGTTCTGCAAGACTTCTTTCCTTTCTTTACAAAATATAATAAAAAATGTAGTGAAGGCTGCTGCTCAGTGTCATCCACCAGAGTCAGGCTCCTAAAAACCTGACAGTGTATCCTCCTCCATCGTACTCATCACACCTGGCAAAGTGAGACTTTCAGTCTCCTCCTCAAAGTCAAAATGACCATGAAAAGTAATGTTCTGAATTAATCCAGGGTATGGCTGCAGCAAATTAGCACAACTAAAGACACCCAGGTAAGATGATTCCCAGAATTGCCTCAGAAAGTGGCAAGAATGGTGAGATTAAGTTTGTTCAAAGTGAAGGTGAATATGTTCAGGTAGTTTGAATGCAATGTGTCTTTTATTGTAATACATTTAAAAATTTAAACAGTCACCATGTTTTTTATCATATCTCCTTTATCCAGTCTACTGTACATGGTTTTGTCTCATTTGTTTTTACCTCGGATATAATCTATTCAAAATTTGATTGATTGGATAAATTAGAAAACCTAGGAATGCATGAACTTGAACTCAAGTCCCAGCTGTGCTCACTGTGATTCTTAGTTCTCTGAATATTTAAACAAAATTGCATACTGACACTATCTCATACTGTATTTTCTAATGTCACCAGGCAAGTTAGTTTATTTTGTGTAGGTGACTCACAAGGTTTTGCTTATTATTTTACTTTCATTTCAACAAACATATTTAGGAAGGAAAACCTACCACAAACATTTCCTGCCAAAAAAAGCTATATTTAACAACAGTCTAACTTATAAAGTATTAAAGTAGTTTTTTACTCTTGCTGCTTTGTGATTATACAACAAGAAGGAAGAGTTCAAGAAATATTTATTTATGGCTTTTATTAATGTGGGAGAGTAAGTAAATAAAGATACTGAAACTAAACTTACGGGACATAGTGATTGACTTTCTTTTTTTACTTCAGATACTAGAAGAAAAAAATGTGACAAATAAGATTTTTTTGTCTTTCTTAATTTTGTTGTAATGAATTACTTATTATATTATTTATGTGAGCCTATAAACCTGAAATTTCAGTGACAAGCACAGGTGGGAAATTCTTAATTTGTTTTAAGTAAAACATTAGAGCACATTTTCAAGTTTTGTTGAATCTTTACTGTCCCAGACTGCAACCCTAGTTAGGCATAATTAAATGTAATTTTCTTCTTAACTACATTGGTTTTAGTCTCAGTTAATAATAGTTACACATATACTTAGCTGAGCTCTACAAGAGCAATTTTTAATGGCTGTGACAATTTAAACTCTCAATAGAAGGATGTTAGAATTCTGGTGTTTCCTCATCAACACTTGGTAATGTCTATGATATTTTCTCATTTTGGCTTACTCATTAAAAAAATAACATTGACATCCTTTCTGGTGAATTAGAGTATCAAGTTATTAACAGTCATTAGGTGAGTCTCTGAATGTCATAATTTTGTCCTTTGTGAACTAGTTTTTATTAGTTTTCTTGTATTTTGTGGACTTGTAGGAGTTGATTTTCTACTGGAGATTTTCTTTCCTCCTGTTGTAGACATAAAATGATCTATTAACTTTGGATATAGTGGGTATCTTTTGTGAATAACCATAACAGCAAAAAATAGGCAATGTTCAGTTATAAATAATTCCAAAATCTAAGTATAATAAACCTCATTATGGTTCTACTTATCTTTTGAAAATGACATTAAAGCAGCCAGTTATCTACTAATACCAAACAAGAAAAAGAGAATATAGGAATAGATAGTGAAGTGCAAAGCAAGTTTTTAATATACAGAAAATATTGACATATGATGACAAAATATAATGACTGAAAATAGCAATCTACTTTAGAACTTTGAGAAGTCTGGAAACTTAACAAACTAACTCAGCAGCTCTACATCCTAGGATATAGAGAACATGCTCTTACCTCTCTAGGATGTTGTTCATTGTGTCAACTTGAGAAGTTTAAAAGTTTAACTAAGTAACTCAGCAGGGGCCAGAGTCCTCACTTTATAAACATCCTGAGCCTGTGCGAGAGGGCACGTAGATTGTATGAATACTACACTGCCAAGGGCAGACAACACACACACACAATATAAGGAAGGAAAAGGGGTTTGTTCTCCTCCTTTTATTCTTTCTGTTCTTGCTTTTGTTGTCTTCTGCTCCTTGAAGTGTTGCCCCTGTGCCATGCCCCTCTGTCTTGGAGTCAGCTGATTATTGACTAAAACCTTCTGGAACTGTGAGCTAAATAAAACTTTCCTTTCTTGATTTTGGGTGTTGGGTATTTTGTCTCCCCAATGAAAGAAAAGTAACAAACACAGAATTTAGTGACTAGAGAAATGGTGTCATTACTGTGACTTTATCTTATCAGATGATTCTAGAGTCTTTGGAAATGGCCTGTGGAAAGAGTTTGGAAAGGTTCAGAGATGTTTCCTGAAAGAGTAGAGCTGGAATGCTTTAGGTTGTTCTATATGGGAGATTCTGGTCAGAGCTTAGAAGACAAGAAAGCAGGTAAAAACCACACACACAGGAGGTTTTTTTTCTGGGAAGATGAACCAATAGCTGCTGGTTTCCAGAAGATATGTGTTATAACTTGGCAGAAAGTTTGTCTTCATTTTTCTCATGTTTAGAGAATTTACCTGAGACTGAGATTAAGGATGTTAGACTAATTAATCTGGCAAAAGAAATTTCAAGGCAGTCAAACACTGAGGTTGTAGCATAGATATTGTTGGTGGCTTTTAGGCAGTTCTATATTAAGAATGAAAGCGCAAAGAGCCCAGAAAGATAATATAAATGTTGTAAGTTTAGCAGAGAAAGAAGTTCTATTAAAGCTGTGTACTACAAAGATAGAGCTGAGGAGATCTTGACTGCTGAGAAGGAACAGGAAAATATAAAAGATAGCCTGGGGTCATCACAAGAAACAGCGAGTCACCACCCTTTGCAGCCTCAAAACTAGAGAAATGAAAGACTTTGCTTTGAGGATAAAACTATAGAGCACCATGTTCTAGAATGATGGCACCATAGAAAATTTGTGCCTCAGAATTGGGTTCAGTCATCCAGGCAAGTGACCTCAACTCCAAGAGAGAGACAGTCTGGCTACTGCTCCAGCTGGCAGCAGACCTTGGCATCATCCACATGGTGCTGGTTTTAGGTACATGCAAAATGCTAGAGTTGTGGGTTTAAGAAGGCTTCCATTCAAATTTCAGAAAGCTGGGGAGGGCAGGCAGTGTGCCTCTGGGAGGACAGTGTATAAAGCTGTGAAAAGGTGAAGCCAAAGGTGCAGTAGAGACTCCAGAAATTTGAAAAAGCCAGAAACATGGATCATCTAAGGAAACCTGCAAGGAGGCATAAAGTGGGCCTATGGGAAGCCATGGGAGATGCATAAGCACTAGAAGTGCCATAGGTACAGAGTCACTCAAGCCCTTGGAGCTCACAATTTGTCACAGATTACTTTAGATATTGCACATGGAAGTACAGGACTTAATGTTTTGCCCTGCTGGATTTTGAACTTGCTTTGATCCCAATCCTTTGATTTCTCCTTTTGGGAATGAAAATGTTTATCTTGTGGCATTGAATGTTAGAAGTATTTAACTTTTCATTTGTAGAGGTGCTTGCAGCTAAGAGTTTGCCTTATATCTTGGAAGAGACTTGGGTTTGCACTTTCAGCAATGCTGGAACTGTTAGGACTTTGGCAACCCTTGGAAATGGAATAAATACCTTTTGCATTAAGATAGTGAATGTCACTCATCCCATCTAAGAGAATAGTAGAGATGTGCCAACATTAAAACCAACATAAATATTGAAAAGAAAAAAAGTCAAGCAAAACCTATTATGATTAAAAGATAAGATATCATGTCCAACTTGAATTTATCTCAGGAGGTTAATATTAGGCAACATGCACGTGTAATGCATAAAAGAAGATTTTAAAATAGGAAAAATTTACATTCTTCTTTGTAGATGTGTGATTTTTATGTACCGTGCAGCAACCATTCATAATACAATATCTTTACAATTAAAAAAAGGGAAGAAATATTCTTATTTTAATGTGGAATATGAACTAAATTTAAAATTATTTTGGGCATAATTTTACATGCATTCATGTAAAAAATATCATGAGTTTTCTACGATAATTACTTTATTGCACATTGAGTTAAAAGTCAAGGTCATGTTAAATAATAATCATAATTAAAATTGAATTTAAAATGATACATTTTTAAAAGATTTTTGATAAAAAGTATTAGAGATTTTAGATAAGCAGCATGTAGATTTTTTTATATAAAAATGATTTTTACATGTGGAAAAACAAAAACATCTTCAAACATTGAAATAATCAATGTGAACATTAAGTAATATATTTAGATATGAAGTGAAAGCATAAAACTCACAGAGATCTCTTTCAACTATATTTACAAAATATAATAAAATTAAAAGGTTTTTATCATTTTACTGTTTGTAGAATTTAAATTTTTATACAAATACACCAAACAAATATTTATGACTAGAAGGTGTGAGTTAAGTTTATATTTAAAAGTGACTCAAAATTTTTATATGAGTAAAATTTTGAAATCAAACTAATTAATATAAAAGGTTATTAGGCTTCTGATGGTCTCCCTCATATTTAATAGTCAAACTAATTTTGCTAAAGAATTTGTAAATCAACTCACAAAGAATCAGTAAGGGGCTGGGGATTTAGCTCAGTGGCATAAGCACCTGCCTTGCAAGCATAGGATTCTGAGTTCGATCCCTGGTACCAATTAAAAAAAAAATGAGTAAAAGTCATTAATATGCCCAGATTTCAACAATGCTGTTTACATTATGCTTTCAAAAGTACATATTTGTTCTTCAAGATTTGTGGGTGCTAGCATAGGGTGATGAAAAGAATGATTCCCTTTAACAGCAGAATTACAATTTTCAATGACATGCGTCTTTCATTGCTGCTCTGGGAATACTGACTGGCATTTAGTCAGAAACTTCTGACTTGTTTACAAATAGGTTCTGTAGGTGTTCATTTGTAATTTGAAACAAAATCATCTCAACAGGCTCTGTTTTTGACAACTTAGATACAAAAGTATCAGTAGATGATAGTTTGCTTATTCGAGCTAGGATGGTAAGGAACTTACATTAAATTAATTACTTCTTGAAGTCTTACCTGATCGATGGCCTTCATGTTTATCCAATACATATTGCATTTTTCATATTTAATCATAAGATCTTAATGCTCATTTGCTCTCATACATCATTTCAAAGAGTATTTTACTTTGCTATTATTTGTCTAAGAGAAGACCATATTTTATATATACTTACTTTGCAAATAATATTGTCACTATTATAATCTGGTTATTCTTTGCTTATACATTTCCATTGCACAGTCTTCCATATTAATAATATAATTGAATTTAATAAAGGACAAATATAGAGCACAATTAGTACAAATATAGACATATTTTTAGAAGAAGACTTCTTGGGATCTTTCACATGATACCATAGCTCTTTTGCTGTTAATTGAGTAACTGAGTGTTCTTTAGGATATCTTTTAGGTTTGGATAACAATGCCATATTTTTAGTTTGCTATTCATTTAAGCCTTAATAATGATACAATTTATTGCTTTGTTTGCTTGTTTTTGGACAGGGTCACACCACGTATTTCATACTGGCCTTAAACTCAGTAGGTAGCCTAAGCTGGTCTTGGACTCACAGTAATCGTCCTGCCTCAGTCTCCTTAATTCTGGAATTAGCGATGTGTGCCAGTGCACTCAGCTCACTTTAGTTATTTTTATTGAATTATCATCAAGTTGTAATGACTATGCCACAGAACTTACAGTATGTGCTAAATTAAGCTTGAGTGTACCACACTGGTGTTCATATTGAATCAACCACTAAGTGACATTTTTAGAGAGTCAAGTTTTAGCCTTAAAAATGAAGCTCATGAGACATATCCATTTTCTATAAGTTCACACAGAATGCAGGTAGGTAAATATCTACTGTTACTATTTAGAGTGATCTTTGTGGTAGGCAGAATTTTAAGATAGTCTCTGACTTAGTTCTACCTGTTGTAACGGTTGCCATGGTGTGGATTGTTTACAGAACAAGCATTTCTTTCTTGCAATTCTGAAACTGGGAAGTGTGTGATCAGGTGAGGAGCCTCTTTCTGATTTGTAAATATTCTTTCTGGCTGTGTCCTCCAGGGACAGAGAGCAGAAAAAAGAAAATGTAACTTTCTTGTTTCCTGTGTCTCCCTGATAAATTTATTTCTTAAAGTTTCAAAGTTTATATGAGCTTTTGCTGCATACAGACACAGCTATAATATTTTCTCTTTCCATATCCCTCTGTATATCTCTTTTTCTCTCTGTCTCTCTGTCACAAAGTTACACACTTGTGTATCAATTGTTTTGGTCTCAGCAACTACGTTTGAAGATAACTTCTAGTCTCATCTTACTATCATTGTACTCGTCCCTTGTCATCATATGGTGAGGTTTGTTTGGCCTTTATTTTTAGATATTCTCCATTTTATCCACATCACGCATATCATGATCTCCAAAGTAGACATCTGGCATTTGTAGGCCATCAATAAAAGTCTTCAAATATCTATTGTTTTTAAAGTATATATCCTCATAAATTATATATGAACTCTTAAATCTTTTCCTTCCTCGAAAGTCTAGAATCTATCTTTTTATATCCTCCATTGGCTTCCCTCCATGTACCAGATGGATCTTGTATCCAAAGTGAATTCCTGTTTTATTTTTTCTTCTTTCTTTCCTTCTCTTTCTTTCTTTCTTTCTTTCTTTCTTTCTTTCTTTCTTTCTTTCTTTCTTTGTTTCTTTCTCTTCCTTCCTTCCTTCCTTCCTTCCTTCCTTCCTTCCTTCCTTATCTTTGAACGTTCTCAAGTTCTTTAGAGTTTACCATAAATGTCATTACTGCATATTATGAATGTAAGTAGCTAGATATCTCTCAAGTTCTACCTCCTCTGAGTATTTTTCTTAATATATTTCTAATAAGAAATGACTTCACATTTTTATTTCCTACCTAGAAATTTGTTTGTTGAAGTAATATTATCTCAAATATTTTCTTTGATTTTTTTTTGTTTTGAGAATGTCTTACTATGCAGATCAGGCAGGTGTTGAACTCACTTAATCGGGCCAGCTGTGAGCTCCCCATGTAGCCCAGGCTGGCCTGTAACATACGGCTATCCTTCAGGCTCAGCCTCCTGAATGCTGGGATTATAGGCATGCACCACAAATTTCTACTTTCAGAGCTTTTTTTTTTTATCCTTTTTATAGATCTAATTAATGGTAGGTTTTCTAGTTCTACACAGAAGTTAAAGTAAAAATAAAGTGCCTTGAAAAATTGTCCAAGAAACAAAAATTGAATACCTGGAAGTAAAATGCACAAAAATGTTCTTACTTACGCTGGAGAAATGAAGAAGAAATGCAGTAGGTGAAATAAAACTTAATAAATTGTGCAGAGTGCAACAAAGTGCACCTACGCCCAGATAGCCTCAACAAAACAGCCATCATAAATCTCCAGGACCTCTTTCCACTTTCCTGAATAAACTTAAAAATACTTCCTTACCCTATAAAGAAAAGTATGCACCTATGCTGCCATGAGAACCACTAGGTAAATAAGTGAATACACTGGCAGATAGAATTCCTTCCACTCTTATATTTTATCCTCATTAGAAGCAAAAGTTAAATAACAGATTATATTTCCTTGCCAGGAGCTTTTATTGGTAATCTTTCTCAAAATTCCTTTCAAGACATTAATGTTAGTTAGATGAGTTTTCTAAAACGTTTGGAGTAACAAATTTAATACTATCAATTCTAGTTGTAAAAAGCTATGTGAACTTCAAAACATACACAAATCTACGGTTAAACAAGCCTCTTTGTAAGCTGCAATACTTTCTAGTCTTGGTCTGCTGATTCAGTGGGATTGGTTGTTTGGGTGGTTTGAGTTTTCTACTGCTATATAACCTGAAATATTTCCTACAGTAACATGAACTTGGAATAAAGAACAATTTTCCTGTATTAAAGATGAAAACACATAGAAGTAAATTATTTAAGATCTATTTGCAAATATTACTCTTGTCTATCAGAATATCATTTTTCTTTTGTTGTGAACTTTATGCACAGAAACAATCTTTTGAAAATAGATATAATATTGTTTTACCATGAAAATTTCCATCCTTATTTTCTTATTGGCGTGAGTAGAATACAATAATTAGATTATCAAAGAGCTATTTTTTCATTTAATGCAATGTAACACTTTTGAACTGGGAACATTACTCTTAATTTTTTTCAGGGTACGGACTATTCCTATGTGAACAGAAATTCATCTGTTTTTCAATCAAAAGAAAAGTCAGAGTGTAGTATAACCTGTGATACTTAAAATCCTAAAACAATTATTAGTATCAAGGAAAGCTTTTGACAGCTTTCTTCACTCATTGAGTATTGTATTAACCCATACCTAAAACAAAGAAATGAAGAAGAAACCTGGTTATTTTTTCCTTCCTGACATCACTGATTTAGCAGGACAGTCATTTCTGTGTAATAGTCCTAAAATGTACCCATTTTACTAATTTCCACATCACAGTATGGTTAGCACTAAATACAAATGCTAAAAACTATGTGGCTACCAGAGTCTTCCCATACTTCATCCTTGGATTCATCAGTTTTTGGTTATATAGACATGGTTAAATAGAATGTGTGAGAAGACTACATTTTAGTTAAATTTACACTTACTCTGTTGCTTTTAAACAGGAGGAGAAATAGACTTACTAAGAACTTACAATTTCACAAACCTAAAATGGTATCTGTGAGGATTTTTAACTACTGTGGCAGGTGAAAGTATATTGTACTTCTGAATTCTTTTGGTAATTGTGTTTAGGAGGGAATCAGAAAAAATAACAATGGCAGGACAAAATGAGGTAGTTACTTCATGTTATTGCTTATGTGTCAAGTAGACTTTCATCTCTAGGAAGGAATTTTTGACACTTTCACAGGAACTAAATTTATTCATGGAAACACAAAATGTGACCATTCAGGGCAATATACAGCACTACGGTAAAAAATAAAATTGCTCCAGGCTAGTTCAAAAGACTTACATAAATTTCACTTAAGTCAGTGCAAGCTATTTTTCCAAATGGTTCACACATCTGTAGTTTCCATTAAATGCTTTTTTTATTCCATGTTGGATGCATTCTCATTTCCCTGCCAAGGAAAACAGAAACCTTTCAGCTCTGCACATTTAAAAGAGGAGTGAGTGACCTTCAATGACCAGTTAAATTGAGGGTATTTATTCTCTAGGATTCAGTCTTTAGGGTTCATAGGTCTCCCTTGGGGAAAACTATGTGCGAAAGTGTTACAAAACTTTTGTGTACTACGAAATGCATTAAAAAAAATACATCTAGAAAAATCAGCAAGGACTCAGAATTTCATCTCAGTGTAAGTTTTGAGCCTGTGGATCAATTATAGCAAATTTATATGAATATGCTGTTGCATATTACTACATATTAAAATGCAACACCTCTTTTTATTCCTCCTCTGAATGGCGATATGGAGGATTACAAAAGTCAAAACTGACTTTTATTGGCTGCATTTGCTTGAAATGCATTCATTTCCAATAGAAAGAGTAACCATTTAGAGGAACACGTTAACATAGTTAACACATTAACATATTGTTTGAAAAATTCTCAAAGGAAATATCCAAGAAAAATGTTTACATAGTTTCTTTTTCTTAAATTTTAGGTGAGGAAGATAAACAAAAATTTGGAAATTAAAATGTGCCATCATGGCCTTAAGTCATGACTTCTTGTTTTGCAGAACGAAACTGCATTTTAGATATAATTTCTACCACTTTTGTAGTTTCATGTTTGTACAATTTACATACTGCTTATCATCAACAATTCCACTTTCTTCTCTCTAACTATACTAAGAACAAAGATTTTGCCTATCTTGTGTTCTCTTGTAGCTCTAGTGCTTACAGTAGTGCTGGTCACTTGGTAGGCACTCAGTGAGTATTTGCTACTGTTATTTGTGTAGCTATATATATACAATTTTGTAACTAATATATATATTTGTAACTAATATATTTTTGTATATATTTGTATATATACATATATATATATATTTTGTATATTCACTAATATACACTAGTGAATATAATGATGAAAAATAATAGAATGCGATGTGATGTAAATTTACAAATGTACACAAATATATTAGGGGCAGAAGTATTAAATTAATACTTAATCCTCTGAAAATTAATGTGTGAATAATGTTTTTATGTAGTTTGAATTAGATATCATTACTGTATTTTCAAAAGTATTGGTGAGAATGAGATACTATATATTGTTTGGTAAGGTAAATTTATTTTGATTATTTTTAGAACTTTGGAAAAGGCCATGAAGATGAGAGGTCAATTCATTTGCTTTTGTCATGCAGCTTTATGAAATTAGTAACATTTTTCAGTACCCAAAGTTCCTCTGTTTTCTCTAGTACATGCATGCCAATGTCATCAAAATGTAATTTCTAAACTGTAATATTTCAAATGCTTTGCATTCACCTAGATGGTGGACATGTTTCCTTACCAAACAAAAGTTTAAAATGCACTAATTTCTACTCTGAAGATAGATACAGTGTCTGAGTTATTCAGTAATACATTTGGTAAAGGCAGTCATTTCTGTAGGCCGTAGTAACTCACTGATTTTTCTATAATTTATGTCAGAGACTTTGCTTATTTCTGACAGTCTTCATGATTCTCAGAGCCTTGACTTTCCATTTTTATCCCAGCTGTGTAGTGTAAGAAAAGAAAAAAATTGTTGATCTCCAATTTTTTATGAAGAAATACGTTGATTTTTCCTAAAGGGAAGATCCAAAAACAAAGCAAAACAAAACCAACCAACCAAACAATAGTTATTTTTTAAAAATTAAAAAAAAAAAAAACCTTACCCTCTCCATTTCACTTTCGTCTTATTTGCTGTTTTTTAGTTGAAAAAATAAAGTGTATCCACATGAAAATATATAACCTCCTCGTAAAAACAAGCATCTATAATTGCTTTTTGTTATGCTGTAGCCTTAACGATTGAAGACAAGACACGGATGAATTTTGAGGCCCAGTAGGGTTTATCAGGGCTGAAAACAGTACTTCATTGAAGATGAAAAGAATGAAGTCTAGTAGATTTTCTTGATTTGAAAAAATGACAAGTATCTTAAAATTATTTTAAGTATTATTGGTCAGAAATATTCACAAATGTTTTGTTTTGTTTTTGTTTTTTCTGAAATCAGGAATACAATGTTTTGCCAAAGGTACATGAATGGTCTTGCAGTCAAAGTAATATGCTTTTTTGTCATTTTAACATAAAAAATACTAGTTTTTTTATGATGACTGAAGAGATATCTTTAATGACATTTCAATGAGTTTAATTATTTTCTGTGGTAGACAATTTAGAGATACAAAATCTTTGAATTTATTTTGTGTGAAATCTTTGTAGCACATTTTTACAAAATACTACTTGAATGTAGTGAGAGTTTGGAGATTAAATTTTATTTCAGAAATTTTTGGTTTAGATGTAAATTCTATTGGTAGTAGCTTATGTCTGTTCTGGAAAAACAATATAATTTCCTTATTCTGCAACAAATTCAGGGTGAAGTAATACATTAAAGTGCCACTGAGTATAGGACCAGCTGGTGTTTTCATATTCATTTTATTGCTCACATGTTGAAAATATGTCTTAACACTTGTACATATGATAGTTTTTATTTCTTTTCAGAATTTTGGAACCTACAGTAGTGTGACTAACATCTTGACAAAAATATATGGAAATACGTATCAGCTCTTATCAATTTAGTAACTCAAAAACTGAGTATAAATCTTCACTTACACACGCCATGGCAAGTCAGTAAAGGAGACTATATGCTGTTATGTAAATTTTCTGTTTATGTTATCTAAAAGAAATTGCTAATTTGTTGAACTTCATGTAGCTCATTGAAAAGGAATTATATATACTTTAACCTGCCTCTGAAATCAATCTACTTTGTTCCATGGTGATTATTTTTAATAGTCTGAATATTAGAATTGTTAATATTGGAGCTAGCAAATTACAATTGAAATCAGGGCGTCTTGTTAAAATCTAAATGCCAGCTTTTAATAATGAGGAAAGTGTAATTTTATTCCCTAAGCCTTACAACCTAAATGCAGCGTCCGGAGCAATCAATATCATTTAGTGAAAATCAAGACTAAGGTGATATAATGCACCCTGACTCAACAGGAGAGCACATAAGGATTTTTTCTACCTCTTAAATGATTATATCTAAGTTTAGCAAGACTTTGATTTTATTTTTTCCCCCAATAACATGTCTATCTGATAGACACTGACATTATTTTATTCTCCAGTACAAACCAAATTTTATCTGTGTTCAAACACTATAAGTTTTGACGTATAGTTTATGTTTATTTGATGGACGGAGTTTATTACTGTTGTACTTGACTGCTTACAATATTTTTGATATTAAATTTTTAGTAGTTTATTCTTCTATGAATCTTGGTGTGGACTGCTGTGCTGGACTTAACAGAACAGAAATTTAGGTAAGCTCAATACAGAACAGGATATTTTAAAGCCAGCTTGCACAGTAAGCTAAAGAAGTGTAAATTCTCTTTGTTTGCAATTTAGGCTGCAGGCTTTGAAGTGAAATCTTATCAACTGAAGCTCTTGGGAGAGATTAAAATCAATTGTACACTGGTAGATTATTTAAAGGTCATCTTGTCAGAAGATTTTTTGAACTGGATTCAACATTAACTCCTCTCTCCTTTTAAAAAAAATACAGAATTCTTCTTAACCTTTTTGGTTTTGTTATTATTTTCTAAAAATAATTATTCCTTTAATCTATTTATTTAGACTATTTAATTACCATTCCAAACTGCATGTAAATCTATCAAGAAGAAATAGCTTGAGTTCATAATTAATAGAGTACATGATTGATTTTAAAAAGAGAAATTAAAAAAAAAGAATTCTAAACAGGAATTACTTGCTAGGA
The DNA here is from genome assembly GCA_004027455.1 of Hydrochoerus hydrochaeris. Classification (NCBI taxonomy): domain Eukaryota; kingdom Metazoa; phylum Chordata; class Mammalia; order Rodentia; family Hydrochaeridae; genus Hydrochoerus; species Hydrochoerus hydrochaeris. The sequence goes on from PVLA01004583.1 coordinate 16,200, forward strand.
AATGATGACCATTCTATGTCCTCAAAATGTAACTGTGATTTCTAAAAATCTACTTTGGGCCTTTTACTGTGTGACTTTCTTTCTTTCAAAACTTAATTTATATTTATATGCAGATCAGTGGTATTGTATACAGGTGATTCATAGCTTTACTTGGACTGATGCAAAGATAATGATAATTATTCTTTCTGTACTTAGAATTTTCATTTTTTTAAATATTATTTCATCTGCCTTTTAGTTTCTCAAATATGAGATAAAACATGGTATCTGTCTTCTGAATCTGGGTTGTTTGAATTAATGTGATGGTCCTGAGTTTCATCCATTCTCTTGTCAATGACACAATTTTATCATTACTATGGGTAAGTAATACTTCATTATGTATGTATCACAAATTTTTATCAATTGACAAGAATCTGTGTCTGTAGCTTAACCACTGTAAATTTCACTTAATAAGCATGATTATGCAAATGTTTCTACAGTAAATCTACTTGAATTATTTTGACAATATATCAAGAACTGATATATCTGGATCAAAGGGTAGCTCCCTTTTAGTTTCCTTAAGAAACCTACATGTGGATTTCCCTGGTGACATACTAATTTACTTCCTGAAAACTGGCTAAAAAGGGCTCCTTTTTCTCCTGCATCCTCAGCAGCATGTGTATATGTATTCCTGATGACAGTTATCCTGCATAAAACAAGATAGAATGACATCTCAAAGTTCTTTGGATTTTACATTTTCCTGATGGCTAAATATTTTGAAAAATTCATCATATACTTATTGGTAATTTGTATTTCTTTTGAGAAGTGTCTGTCTAGTTTATTTGCCAGCTTATTGGGTTACTTAGTTTGGTGCTGAGTGTTTCTGGCTGATTGTGTTTTGGTGGTACCGGGAATTGAACTTAGACCCTCATGCATGATAGATAAGCACCCTATCATCAAGCTATACCCTAAGCCTTGGTGTTTACATTTTTTGTGTTCTTTATAAACTCTGAATATTAATTCTCTCAGACAACTATGTGTCAAAGATTTTCCTGGAATTCTGTAGACTGTCTCTTCATTCTTTTGCTTAATTTGGTGTCCAAAATCTCTTTAATTTTGATGTAAAATTGTTTGCTAATTCTTGCAGTTATTTACTGTGCTACTGAAGTCCTATTCAAGAAGTCATTTCCTGGGCCCTAGTTCTCAAATATTTCCTCTGTATTTTCTCCTAGCAGCTTCAATGTTTTAGGTCCTATACTTAATCTTTGATTCATTTTCATGCAGGGTAGGAGATAGGGTTTAGCACCTATTTTCTATCTGTGAATATCCAATTTTCCTAGTGTTATCTGTAAAAGATACTTTTTAGCCCATTTGTCAAGATTTCAATGATTGTTGCTGTGCATTTACTACTGTGACTTTTATTTTGTTCCATTGGTCTATGTGTCCATCCTTTTCTCAGTATCATGCTGTTTTTGTTAGTACATCTTTATAGCATATTTTGAGAATGGATATTCTTATTGCTCCAGGCACTTTTCAGGACGGTTTGGACTATTCTGAGTCTACTTTGTCTCCATATGGTTTCTGAATTGTTTTTTTCTACTTCTTTGAAGAATGTCATTGGTATTTTAATGGAGACTTCACTGAACTTGTAGATTATATCTAGTAATATGGCCATTTTAACAATATTAAATCTGATAATCCATGAACAGAGGAAGGCTTTCCATCTTCTAGTATTTTCAATTTCTTTCTAAATTTTCATAGCATAGATCTTCATCTATTTGGTTAGGTTGATTCTTAGGTTTATTTATTTATTGAAGCAATTTGGCTTGGATTTTTTATTTTTTAATTTCTTTTTTCAGTATGCTTATTATTAGTGTATAGAAATCTGTTGGTTTTTTGTTGATTTTGTATTTTGCTGAATTTGTTTATTGAAGTAAAAGTCTCCCGGTGGAGGTTTTTTGTTTTTGGTTTGTTTGTTTGTTTG
>PVLA01004583.1:18259-150174 GCA_004027455.1 Hydrochoerus hydrochaeris
TTTTTTTTTTTTTTTTTTTTTTTTTTTTTTTTTTTTTTTTTTTTTTTTTTTTTTTTTTTTACTCCTGGGATCGAACTCAAGACCTCACTCTTGCCAGGCAGGAGCTTGTGCCACTGAGCTAAACCCACAGCCCTTTTGGTGGAGTTTTTAGGATCTTCTAATACAAGTGTCATGTTTTCTGAAAATAAAGATGATTTGAATTCTTCCTTTTCTCTTTATATCCCACTTTTTTCTCTTGCCTAATTGTGTTATATAGTTTTAGGGTGCTGGAGTTTCCTTCTGGAGGTGATTCTTAGGTTCTTTTTGTCTTGAGCAAAGAATTAATCAAGTCAAATGCAAATGGTAGCAAAGTTTCCTTCAAGATAAAAAAAAAATAGGCTGTGCAGCAGGTGACTGGGTCACCTAAGAGCAGGGAAAAAAGTATACACTGTAGCTTGAGGGCTGGACACCACAGAGCAGAGAACAGAGGCAAAAACTCAATGTGGTCTTTTTTTTTTGATCCAGAATCAAAATCAGCACCTCACACTTGCCAGGCAGGTGCTGTGTCACCGAGCTATATCCCTGGCCCCTTGGTCTTCCTTTTTGTATCATATACTCCTCAGGCTGAGATCAGATATAAGACATCCAGTGGGAAAACCTGCTGTAATTCTCACGAGAAGTCCACATGAAGGGCTTTGGGAACTGTTTTGTGCATGTGTCCTGAGATTTTTCTAATTAACAGGCCACATGTACTTCCCCAGCTAGCTTTGACGCACCCTCATCTCCCATCTCAATTTGTGCTGGCTGTGTTGCACTATGCTGATTGAGCAGGAGCAGAGAGAATAGAGGATGGACACATTATTGTACTCAGGTAAGAACTGTCTCTACTTACTTTAGACTTTGCAAAATGAAAAGATGTTCACTTTTGTTCAAGGTTTTAATTTTGCATCTATGAACATGATCATGGGACTCTTTTTATCACTGATTCTATTTATGTGATCTGTTTTCTTGTTTTATACTGGTAGGCCCATGCTTGCATTCCTCATATGAAACAAACTTGATAAAGGACAATGCTGTCATTAATGTGTTGTAGAATTTAACGTACAAAAATTTTATTTGAGTAATTTTGTATCTACACTTATGATGGATATTTGTTGGTAGTTTTATTATTATTTTTGAGTCTTTGTCTGGTTTAGGATTAAGGTGATTGTCTTAGTTACTCTTCTCTCATTGCTGGTACAAAATGCCCTTTACCCAAAATTAAGGAAGGAAAAGTATATTTAGCTCACTGTTTGTGGAGGTTTCAGTCTATAATCAGCTGATTCCAAGGCAGAGTGGAATGGCTGAGGGGCAACTCTTCAAGGCAGCAGCCAGAAAAAGCAGCAGGAGCAAAAAATGGGGAGAATAAGCCTCTTTTCCTCCCTCATATTGTATGCAGGTCACCCCTTCCCCACCCCCCAGGACAGTTGTAGATCTCACAAAATCTCTGTGTCCTCTTGTTGCACAGGATGAGGATACTTACAAATTAAAGATCCATGACCCCTACTGAATCACTTAGTTAAACTTCTGTCCCTTTCCCATTGACACAGTGAACAATATCCTAGAATGATAAAAGCTTGACCACTACACTCCAGGATGTAGAGCTGTTGAGTCACTTAGTTAAGCTTTTAGACTTCTCAAACTGACATACTGAATAAACCATAACAGTGATACTGATTTTATAGAATGAGTTTGGAAGCATTCTTTACCTTTTTGTTTTATGAAATTATATGTTCTACATATAAATATATAATGACACAAAGTATGTGTCTCCTTTCTAAAAAGGGAAGGAAGCACAATAGTATAGAAAAGAATGTGACCAACGCAAACAGAAACCAAGCAGGGCAAATATTTTGTCCTATAGCTCTATGCTCATCATCTGAAGCAATGAGTTTGAGAAGTGGGTTCCAAAGAGCTTGCATAGCCTCATCTCTTAGAGCCTTAATGATTGTATCAAACATCTTTTTTATTTTTGGCTGGCTCCCCTCTAGCCCTCCTCACCTGATATTCTGTGTTTCTAGTATCTCCAACTGTCTGGGGTATTCCATGAACCTTCAACTTTGTTACCACAGATTTATATACCTAATACTCAGAAGCAGTGCATTCCCTGGTTTTTAAGGCTTTCCTTTGAAATCTGGGTGGAAGTTTCTATGAACCCATAATACTTTCATTTTGGATGCCAATAAAACCAGTATCATTTGGATGATGCTGAGGTCCTCTGTGAGTATTAACAGCAGCCATTTCCTCTTGGACCATGGTTTCCATGGCCTCTGAATGCCTGAATGACTAAGCACAGTGCAAAGAATCCTGGGGAAGTAATTCCCAGGTGACCCTTCTTGAGCAAAAGGCTCAGAGGCTTTCCTTTCAATTTAAAGCTTTGCAACTTTGAGTCTTTAATATACACAATCTTACTGATTCCTGAGATGCTCTCAATGCATCTTTATTCCTGTCCGTATATAAACTACAGGATTTCTTTTTAATGGTGCAAATCCCTTTATCAAGAACATCTAATTTGGCTCCTTCTTTACATGTGATTCCATCTTGTCATCTTAAGTTTTTCAAATTTTCTTTCTACTTTTTGTTTCAATTCTCAATGTAAATCAGACTAAAAATAGCCAACAGTGTTTAAGACACAGCCTGAATATTGTCCTGTCTTGAAATTTACTCTACCAAATTATATGCTCCAATACATTTAAATTGGACCTCCTAAAAAGTCTCTGGACATGGGGAAAATGCAGGTGAGTTCTTTTCGATATAGCACACATGAGCTTTACTTCAATTTTTGATAAAGTCTCCATCTGAAAATTTATGAAGTTGGTGTTTACCTCTGCATTCCTATAAGCATTCTGATCACGTGAACTCTGATCAGAACCACCCATGCATCTCTGATAAGAGCATTCTAGAACTTTTTTATTCTCCATCTCCAAAACATCCCACATTCCTACTACAAATCAGTTCCAAAGGGTTCTGAACAAAACAGTAAGGTACAGTTGTGATAATTACACATTCCTGGTACCAATTTTTTGTATTAGTCAGCTTTCTTATTAGTGGACAAAATACTTGATACCCACAATTTAAAGGAGATATTTCTTTGGCTCATAGCTTTATAGGATTCAGTTCGTGGAGGGCTATCACCAAGGCAGGAACCTCATGGCACTAAAGTGTGGCAAAACAAAGCTTCTTAGTACCTTGTAGCTAGGAAGCTAAGTTTGAAAACAGCATCAGAAAGGAAGAGGCCTAGGGCCAGACAGTCCTGCATGCCACACCCTAACACAACCAGAAGTGTATTTCATTGATCTCACGGGCAGCTCCCAAGCCAATCAAGTTCACTAAGAAGCTTAACCATTGCAAGTAGTATCTTATGTAATGTTGCCACTCTCTTTTCTACTTTTATTAATCTTTTGGTTAGTTTTTTCCTAAGGAGTTGTAAAACATTTATCATTTAAAAGAGCTAATTCTTTATTTCAATGACCTTTTGAATTTGGTAGTCATCATCTCTATTTCATTAATTTCAACACCCATGTTTTCAATTAATTTACTTTCTTCTACTGCTTTAAGGTTTTCTTTATTCTTCCTTTTCTTGTGATTTACATTGTTATTTATTCCATATCCTTCTGATTTTCTAATATAGGCAATTGTAGCTATTAACCTGCCTTTTTGAAATGCTTTTTATAGAGAAGAACACATTCTGGCATTTTGTTTCAATTTCCCTTTTTGGGGGAGGTGTCGGGACTCAAACTCAGGACCTCATGCTTGCCTGGAAGGTGCTGTGCTGTTCTCAATTTTCCTTTGGTTCTAGAAATTTTTAAAAGTTTTTTTTTTTCCCTTGAGGGACTGGGGATACAGCCTAGCAGCATAAGCACCTGCATGGCAGTCACATGGTCCTGAGTTCGATTTCTGATACTAAAAAAAAAAAAAATTATCCTAGATTTTTTTCAGTGAGTCACTAAACATTCAAAGTTGCTTGTATTTCTGTAATTGTTACAGTTTCTCCTGCACTTAACCTCTACTTTTAGTTCATAGTTATCTGATAAGATGTATGAAGTTATTTATTTTTTTGTATTAGCTAATGCTTAATTTATGGCCTAAAACATGGTTTATTTTAGGAAAAAGTTTCATGTGTATTTTGTATTCATGTGCATTTTGCAGTTGATGGAATATTTTGAAGATGTGTGCAAATTCAACTTACTTGGTCTATATTATAATTTAATTGTGATAAATCTTGTTGATATTTTGAGGGTCTGGTTGATATATTTGTAAGAGTATGGTGTCTATCTTTGTTTTTATATTTAACTGTGTTTGTTTTATAAAATTGGGTCCAGCAACATTAGGGTCAAAATATTTTTATTTGTAATTCTTGGTGGATTTTTCCACTGTATTAGTAACCTCCTTTGTCTCTTCTGTTTAGTTTTAATTTGAATTCAGTTTTTCTAGTTATGCCTAATCTTTCTTGATTTTGGATTCCATTTGCATGGAATATCATTTTTTACCCTTTCATTTTCAGTCTATGTGTATCTCTGCAGGTAAAGTGTGTTTCCTGCAGGCAACAGATAGTTGGGTCTTTTTAAAATTAAATCTTCCAATCTATGTTTTCAAAGTAGAGAATAAGGTCATTTATATTCAGAGTTATTATTATTGAAAAGTAGGTACTAGTTGTTTTTTTTTCCTGATGTTTAATTCTTTTTCTGGTTTGTATACATTTGCAGTACAAGCACTTTAGAATCATATTGAGGAGTTTGTACATGGACATAATATAGGTTGTTTCTTTTTGAATGCTGTTTAGCCTGTTTACTTTTCTTCTTTCATGTATAGTGTTACTTTAAAAACTTGTAAAACTGGGTAAATTCTTTTCAATTCAGCTGATAAATATTTTGGAAGGTCCTTATTCTCCTACAATTCTGAAAATTGGTAGCTATTTTCTTTCAGGGTTTAAAACACATCATTCTAGAAATTTACCATTATTTATTGTTATTTTGAAGGATACCATAATGGATTCAAATTTCTCTCTTGAGACTTTTAATATTCTTCATTCTGAACTTCTGGCAATGTAACTCTTAAATGTTATGGAAAGTTTTTTTCTCTGGTGTTAATTAGATTTCAGTATGAGAATGTTTCATTCAGATTTGGGAACTTCTATTATTTCACCAAATAGTCCTCTATGCCAATAGCCTGAGCTACATTGTTTACTCCTACATTGAGTCTAAAATGTGGCCTTTTAATCTCTTTGATATGTTTCATACACTATTCATAAGTTCTTAGCATTTATTCATTTTAATCTGAATGTTCTAGTTAATCCATTTTATCTACGAACCGTGATACTCTTTCTTCTGCTTGGAAACTGCATGGAATTTATCTTATACTATCACAATCAGCAAACCTCAGCTCTTTTTTCTGTTCATCCACATATTTGTCTGGTATTAGAGTCGGCCTTCTTAGATCTTTGAAATTCTCATTTTTATACTAAGAGGACAGGTTCTATAGTACATACAGGACTAGTGATTTCCATTTCTGTCATTTCACTTATTATACTAAGCACTCATATTTCCAGATGTTGTCTAACCACTGGCTTTAAAGGTGCACTCCAGCATTTTGTTCCAGCTATAACTCATCATATAGCTACATACATGCTGATTTGGTTCAATCACTTGGAGTAACCTACATATGCTGTTTACCTCTAGTCAGCTGTTTCTACATAATAATTTACTTGTGCTGACTTATATTACCACTTTTACCTTACAAAAACAAACAAAATAAGAAAACAAATAAAAATAAATGTTTCTACATATGGACATAGGTAATGTCACAAATTTGAGAAAAGTAAATTGCCAAAGTTAGAATAATTATTAAGTGCAAGTTTTTTCTGTTCCTGAGCTTTTTCTCTTTATTGGAAATGAATTCATGGCACATTTCCTTTGACTTTCTTTTATTACTATGCAGAATAAGTGTCTTTGATGTATATGATTGTAATTTTAATCCCATATTCAGTTTATTACCTAGAAACCATTACATAGGTATGTATTTAAACCATGCATATATTTTTTAAATAAACATGTGGATAACCCTGAGGTACATAGGCAATTGAAAACTAATGTATTTAAATTTTTAAAAGACTACTACATTAAAAGACATACTGACATTAATCCCCCTCAAAATACTCAAAACATTTCCCTACACTTCAAACACACTTATTTCTCCATTCTTGGTAATGTGTTTTTTGCTTTACCAAGTTTTTTCTTTAAATATTCATTATATTGCTTGATCTCTCTTGTGTACACAAAACCACGTCCATATATATGTATACATATGTACATGACTTTATAACTGAAAATTAAGGTGGATTGTCAATTTGATTGGCTTGAGAGGCAAGCAGCAGATGAGCAGAATGTCCTTTTGGGTCTGTCTTGGTGGATCGTGGAGGTGTGACCATACAGCTGTCCATGGTGCCTCTCTCTTCCCTCTCAGATGCTGTTCCTCTGCTCTGCTTTTAAACCACTGTGAAGTGAACAGCTCTTTCCTGCTCTGCCTTTCTGCTATGATATGATATTGCTGCCTCTGATCCAGCCAGCCTGGACTCAGTCTTCTGAAATCATGAGATAAGTAAGCCACTTTCTTCTCTAAATTCTGAGTGTTAGTTGTTTAATCCCGACAATGTGAAAACTTACTTATAAAATAAATTTGTTTTCTGACATTATCAGGAAAAGACTTTCATAATTTCAATGAAAAAGATAGATTATTTGATGTACTGAATACTAAAATTACAGTTGATATTTTTCAAGATTAATAAAAATGGGGACTGTTTATAGGGTTTTAAATTTTAAAAAATGAAGGAAATATTTAAAATTCTATTCGATCTTAGGAAAATCTGTGTACAATATACATTTAAATTTTGCTAAACCCAAACAAAAATATAACTGACTTTAATATAAAAAGTCTCCTAATGCATGCTTTGGTTATGAAATGAGCATTTTCCATAGTAAAATTCCATGATACCATTGTCCCCTAAGATAGAGTTTCCTACTCATTCACCTATGCCTCAGTCCAAAATAAGCCTTGATTATATTTTTCTGGGAAATTATAATTGCTGTGACATTATCTTAGAATTTTGTAAAACATTTGACAGTTCTAAAAAGGCTTACAATGAAGAACTTGCTTTATCTTTGTGTAGTTCAATATTTTCCCAAATTAATTAACCACAGAAATGAATGGCATGAAAAATAGCAGAACAAATATTTATTAATGTCACTATTTTTCTCAGAGAAAATGCAGAAATCTATTCACAATATCATTAGAATCTAGAAATTTCAATTATGAAATAGAACATCAGAGGTGCTTTATTGCTGAATTTTCCACAAAACATTGTTGATTTAATTATCAAGCACAAAGAAGTTATAAACACACATCATTTCTATGAGACAGCTTTACTCACATTAAGTAGTTCAAACTTTTGTAGAATATTTTCTGAAATCAATAAAAGTTGCACTAATAAAATAGGGTAAGATTCTATGATACCCACATCACTCCATAGATGTAAAAAGGAAGACAGACCCTGTTTTAGTTACTCTTCTCACTGATGACACAAAATACCCAGTACCCAGTACCCAAAGAAGGAAAGGTTTATTGTAGCTGACAGTTTGTAGAGGTTTCAGTGCATAGTTGGGTGGCTCCAGGAAGGATGGCATGGCAGAGATGAAATAGTTCATAGCATCTAGCAGGAAGCAAGCAGCGAAGTAACAAAGTAATAACAGCAGCATTCTTCTTTCCGTTCCTTATGCTCTATCTGCGTTACACACTTTAAGGGTGGTAGCACTTACATTCAAGGTGGACTCTCCCATGAGCCACAGCCACTCAGTGGACTAACTTAGTAATCACACACCATAAATACCAGCCTCAAACACTTCATCCCATCATGCACACTATACACGGTCGCTTTTGAAAAGCCTCTGAAAAGCTATGACTGAGTCTTTGAGGAGCCATTGAGTCACAAGCCATAACAGACCTTTCCACATTTTTCTTTCTTCTGCCTGCATTAGAAGTGAATAAGGGAATGCCATTTTCACTACTTGTGGATAGAAAATGATAAAGTGAAAGAGTAAGACTGAGGTCAGACACTATAGTCACATGATTATCATATTGGCTATACTGGGAAGCTCAAAATTCAAATCCTTGTCTATAAAAATTATCAGTGCCTTAGCCTGCTTTCCCATCACTGGGATAATACCCAACACCTTCAAGTTAAAGAATAAAAGGGTTTACATTTGACTCATGATTTCAGAGGGTTCTGTCCATGCACGTTTTACTTGCTCCAAGGAAGTAATGGCACAGTGGAAGGGCATAGTGGAAGAAAACTGCTCATCCCATGCAGTCAGGAAGTAGAGATAAAAGAGAGGAGCTGGGAACAAGAACACACCTTTCCAGGTCCCACTCTCAGAAATGCATTCACTTCTTCTGGGCCCACCTGACAAGGGCACATTGAGCTATGCACTCATCAGTAAATCCACTGAATATAGTGACTTCATGATTCTTCACCTTCCAAAAGCCCCACTTTTGAACACAAAACTTTGGGGATATTTTACATGTGAATCATAATAATGAGTACTTGTCCTTTCACCGTGACTCTTTCAGATACTTTAGCATGCTTTGTAAGACTGCTCTTAAATTTTATTTCATTCACCTAGTAGTGTTAGAAAATTTTGTTGTTAGAATAAGAATGAATGTTCACCGTCGTTCTCCTTTTTGCTCTTGGCTGGAGTTTGCTTGTGTCCTGAAAGTCTCACTCCACCAGCCCTGTGAAATTTAATGGAATTACAATTATTTGTGCATTTTACTCACAAGGCTAAATTTTGCTTATAATGTGGGCAACTGTTACCTTATAAAATCTTTTTTCACTGTGATATTCTTTTAAATCGAAGTATTATATAACACTTCTATTTTTGTAGAGTGAAGAGGGACTTCATAAAAGTTTACTCATGCCATCCTAGTTCCTAGGGCCACACAGATTATTACTTCAATCTAGGTTCAGAGGATCATGCCATCTTTCACCATGTCAGTATTAGCGCATCATAAATGCTGTTCGCAAAGACTTGACTCAAACTATTATTGATAGAATTCTTTGTACCAAAGCAGCTGTTGAAAAGTTTTGAAACCTTTTTCTGTTTATAGTGATGTGCTGTCATCAATATTTCATGGGATTTTAACAACAGCTGCCACTACATCACTGTCAGGGCCCCAGCTTACTGAAAGGTTGGCGGGGAAGCACTCAGTATAAAAGCCTTTTATTTTGCCATTTCACTAGCATGTTATGAGCTACACACAAAACTATTTTTGGTAACATTATTAATAATAGATTTGCAAGACAATGGTGAGGCTAGTATTAATGCATGATAATTTTAACAGTAACATCATCAGAGTAATTTTTCTACCATGAAATAGAATTTCCTGATGCAACAGCATTAGTTTAATTGTATCCACTTCAAACTGATTCAAGAATGTATTCAAAGTATTATAAAATAACAGTTGTTTTCTCTTTACCATCTTTGCCTACAAACAGAAAAAAAATTAATAATACACCAAGAAGTTGACAGTGGTTAACTCTGCCAGTTTTCTACAACTCAGATGCACAACATGTCTAATTAGAAAGTTACCAGTAAATCTGATGTTGGAAATGATTTCTTATTTTAAAAAATATGTGGAGATAGATTTAAATCCAATATTACTATTATTTTGGTCTACTTTCACTTTTGCCCTATCTGTGTACATGCCTCTGTGTGTGTGTGAGTGCGTGCCTGTGTGTAGAGAATCTAAGAAACATTTGAAGAATTTAGAACTGAAAAATGTAGAGAACGAAACTCAATATCACACAAAATATGCATTTATTTTGTTTTGATGTTATAGCACATCATATCTGAAAAGTGCTTAATATTTCCTTTATCTTTTATTCAACAAATTCTGAATTGTGGGCTTGCGCCTTTTATAGATTGTATGAATATAAAGCTTAAGGTGGAGATTGACAATGAGAAAGCTGGTACAGAAACAGAGATTTTCTATGTCATAAATGCAAAAAAGATAAAGTGTATCTGCATAAATAATACATACATTTGAATATTTAGTACAAAAGAAATGTGGAGTAACTATACAGTACTTTTTTTCCACAGTATATGGAACATGAAACTTAAAAATTTTAAAATGAAGTTTCATATTTCTCCTCAAAGGCTTAATATAGAAAGCTAAATTTTGTTGGAAAGACTAAAACAGAATTAGGTAAATAATTGTTTATCGTATATGGTAAAACATTAACTCACAGAGTCTTATATAACATCACAGGGCTATTCCATCTTTTGTATTCCTCTTAATTCAAAAGCATATTTTATACTAATAATGTAGTATCCAATACAGGCATTTTTGTTGTTAAATACAGTTTCTGTAGAAAGCTTCATTATGAGTACATCCACTTAATCAATATTTCAAGTCAGCTAGCACCATTCTAAGACACATGAAATTTAGTACATGATTTTATCATGTATTGTTTAAAGACTTAAAAATTTCCTACAGCTGTCCAGATTACCTAGCCTATGGGTAAGGAATTAACTTTTGCTGACTGACAATATTTACATTTGTTTTATACAGTCTATATACAGTTTATTTTATCTAACACCATGTTTTCAACATAGTAATGATATGGTATTTGCTAAATGAAAGATAGTTTATGATTATTATTTATTTATATGCTCTTTTTTTCAATTAAGTATTAATGATATTGACTATTAAAATATTCATAATATGTCTTTTATTTAAAACTGAATGATACCTGGAATAATTTTGGTAGTTAATAGATAATTTTCTAGAAACAAATTATCAAATTACCCTACTTTAGAATTTGGAGTTGGAGAATATTGATTTCAGTCCTATTAGGTCTTCAGAGTGTAATTGAGTCTATTGTTTTTCTTAAACTGAGCTTTACAATTATAAATTGAGTTAATGATGTTTGCTACAATCAGTTCTAATGATATACTTTAAAATGTAATGTATATAGATACATTTTTAATTTCTGAGGCATAATAAATTGTGGTTGAAAGGTACAGAGTACATATAAATTTTATAAATTAATTTCAGTAAAAAAGATATAGCCATTAACCATCTTCAGAATACTCATACTCATTTCTTTTTTCTTTTTCCTTTTTTTATTCATTTCAAATGTAATCATCCTGTCACTCTTACTGCTTTCTGAAGCAGTTCTGGATGTCCTCTTTCATGCTGTTAGTTGGGTGTCCTGAGTGCTTTGATGTTCAGAATTGATTCAAAACATTTATGTTTCTTTTTTCTTTTATTTTAAAGAGAAAATTACAGAGAAAAGAAATACAAAAAAGAGAGAGACAAACAAGCAACAACTACAACAACAAAAAATCTAAAACACTAAAAAATAGGCTTTCAAAACAAGATGCCAGGAATTCAACAATGGTTGTTATATTGCATATTGTTATCTTCAAAATAGTCAGTTAGATTACCAGCTACAGATATGCAAAATTAATCAAACCATATGAGTATTAACTGTTCTTTTCCATGAACTAACATAATTAGTAGTGTAATCATCTTAGCTACCTTGTATATACGAATTTATTCCTTTTTTTCTTTTTCTTTTCTTCGTTTTTCCTTTCCCATATCCCAACTGTTTTTTTTTCCCCCTTTGAGCAATTTCTTATTGTTTCACAATATCTACTGTAGATTTTGTTTACTTTTTCAGATTCTTATATTAGGGAGTCAATATGGTGTTTGCGCATGTGAGTTTAATTTATTTCACTTACAAGTATGGTCTCAAGTTGCATCCATTTACCTACAAGAGCCTCAAGTTTATCCTTCTTTATGGCTGAGTAATACTTCAGTGTATAAAAATACCACATTTTTTAATCCATTCCTCAGTTGATTGGCATTTGGATTGTTTTTAAGACTTGACTATTACAAAATGTGCTACTATAAACAGGGGTGCACATATATCACTGTGGTGTGATGTTTTCAACTCTTCTGGGAAAATTCCCAGAAGAGGGATAACTGGGTCAAATAGGAATATTCACACTGATTTCCACAGTTGCACAGTTTATGCACCTACAAACAATGTAGACCCTCCAGCATTTATTGGTTGATTTCTTGATCTTGGTCATTCTTTCTGGAGTGAGATGGAATCTCATCATTGTTTTATTTTGCATTTCTTTAATGACAGTGATGCTGAAGATTTTTTCATATATTTATTTGTTATCTGTGTTTCTTCATCTGAGAAGTGTGTGTTTATCTCACATGCCCTTTTGTGGATTAGGTCTTTGAATTTGGGGAGGTCTGATTTTTTTTTTAATTCTTCATACATTCAATATAGAAGTATTTTGTCTGAGGGACAGTTAGCAATTTTTTCCCAATATGTGTGAATTTTTTCCACTCTGTGGTTTATTTGATGTGGAGAAACATTTTAATAAGATATGGTTCCTGTTGCTGATTTTTTGAAGTACTTCCTGTGTGGTTTGGTTTTTGTTCATGAACTCTCTGCCGACACGTATGTCTCTAAGATTTCAATCTACTTCATCTTCCAGTACATCTAGTGTTTCTGTTTTAATATTTAGGTCTTTGATTCTTTTCAACTTTAATTCAGTGCATGGTGATACGCATGGGTCTAGTTTAAGTCTCTAGCATGTGGAAAGCCAGTTTTTCTAGCATCATTTACTAAAAAGCCTCTCTTTCTTCCAGTGAACATGTTTGGCCCCTTTGTCAAAGATAGGGTAGCTGAGTGAGCTTGTAGTTGTGTCTATATATTTTGTTCTGTTCATTGATTCTTAGGTCTTGGGTTTTTTTTTTTTTTGCCAGTACCAAGCTGATTTTATAACAGTAGCTTTGTGGCATAAATTCAAGTTAGGGATTGTGATCCCTCCTGCCTTGTCTCTGTTGTCCAGGATTGCTTCTGTTATGCTAGATCTCTTCTGTTTCCAGATGAGTTTTAGGAAAGTTTTCTCTAGATCTGTGAGGTATACTAATGGTATTTTGATTAGGATGGCATTAGACCTGTACAACTGTTTTGGGAGTATGGCCATTTTCTCATTGTTGGTTCTTTCTATCCCTGAGCAGGGAATATTTTTCCATTTTCTGAGATCCTCTTTGAGCTCATTTTCAGAATCTGTAATTTTCAATATACAGATCATTTACTTCCTTTGTTATATTGATTCCTAAGTATTTCATTTTTTAAAAATATTTTGGTGAAAGGTATTGTTTCTCTAATTTTGCTCTCAGTGACTTTGTTGTTTGTATACAGGAATGTTATTGATTTTTGAGTGTTGACTTTGTATACAGCTACACTGTTGAATTTGTTTATTAAATCTAGTAGACTTTTGGTGGACTTTTTGGGTCTTCTATGTAGAATATCAGGTCATATGCAAATAAATAATTTAATTTCTTCTTTTCCTATCCATATTCCCTTTATATCTATTTCTTGTCTAATTGCTCTGGCTAATACTTCGAGAGCTGTACTGAATAAGAGTGGTGATAGTGTACCTCTTTGTCTTCTTGTTGATTTTAGGTTGAAAGCTTTCAGTTTCTGTCCATTTAGTATGATGTTGGCTGTTGGTTTCTCATGTATTGCTTTTACTGGATTGATGTAGAGACCATCTATTCTGACTTTTTGTAAGGATTTTATCATGATGAGTGTTGGATTTTATCAAAAGATTTTTCTGCATATGTTTAGATGACCATGTGATTTTTGTCTTTGGCTCTGTTAATATGATGCTTTACATTTATTGTTTTGTGTATGTTGGACCATCTCTGTATTCCTGGGATGAATGCTTGTGCTATATCGTCTTCTTGATAATTTGCTGCATTCTGTTTGCTAGTATTTTATTGAAGATTTTTACACTGGAGAGGTTGGCTTATAGTTCTCATTTTTGGTTGTGTCTTTTTTCGGGTTTTGGTATCAGGTAATACTTGCCACTAGGAATGAATTAAGGAGAATTGCTTCCTTTTCAATTTTGTTGAAGAGATTATTGATTGTCAGTGTTAAATCTCTAAATTTCTTGTAGAATTCAGCCTTGAATACATAAGGACCTAGGCTTTTCTTTGATGGTAAATTTTTAATTACATTTTCAATTTAATTAATTGATATTGAGTTATTCAGAAGTTTTACATCTTCTTTCTTCAACTTTGATAGTGCATATATTTCTAGGAATCTGTCTCTTCTGTGTTTTCTAGATGAGTATAGATTTTTTTTTATACTGGGGATTGAACTCATGACCTCATGCTTACCAAGCAGGTGCTTATGGCATTGAGCTAAATCCCTGGCCTTTAGATTTGTGAGGTAAGTATTGATGAACTTCTGAATTTCCATAGGATCTGTGGTAATTTCACCATTTTCATTCCTCAGTGCATAAATTTGAGTTTTTTCTTTCCTTGTTTTGATAAGGTTGTCTAGGGGGTTATCAATTTTGTTTATTCTTTCAAAGAACCAAACTCTTCAATGTATTAATTCTTGAAATTGTTTTTGTAGTTTCTACTGAGTTAATTTCTGCTCTTACCTTTATAATTTCCTCCCATCTTTGGGATTTGGGCTTGACTTGCTCTTCATTTTCTAGAAGCTTTAGGCATAGCAGTAGACTCTTTCCTTGTGCTTACTCTGTTTTCCTGATGTGAGAATTCATTGCTATAAATTTCTCTCTTAAGAGAGAAAGCATTTATGTTTCATACTCATTTTTACTTTGAGAAATACACTGAAAGTAATACAATGTCAAATCTGATGGATAATGCAGGTGAAAATTCAGCATACTGTTTTTATGAGCTGGTCTTTTTTTGGGATAGCCCTGGACAGCAGCATTTCCTGTATTTTTAATCATACTTTATAAAGATACAAAAGGGACTTCCAGAACTGCTTCTAAAAGGGAGAGAATGAAAAGCTAAGTGTGTTTGAAGCAGGGAAGAGAATGTTGTGGTAGATTAATGACTGTGTGTCTTTTACTGCAATCAAGTTTTAAAAATTTATGTTGGGTATGATGGTACATACCTGTAATCCCAGCACACCATGAGGCAGTCAGGAGGGTTGCAGGTTTGAGCCCAGCCAGTGCAGTTTAGTAACTTACTGAGACTCTGTCTCAAAGGAAGGAAGGAAGCAAGGCAGGTAGGCAGGCAGGAAGGAAGGAAGGCAGGCAGGCCTGCAAGCAAGCAAACAAGCAAGCAAGCAAGAAAGAAAAAAAGGCAAACAGTCTGGTGATATAACTCAGTGATAATGACCTCATTTAAATACTCAGAACTTGAAAAATTAAGTATTCTTTGAATTCTTTTATATGCATTTATTTGTTATAGATAAAAGTCCTATTATATCCCATTAATAAATGTAGAAATAAGACGATTTGACAAGTGTTTGGAAAAACATGAAAATAGGGATAAAGAGGAAAGATACAGTACTAAAGACAATCTTTGTATACTTTTTAATTATTCCACTTTTCTGTTTGACTCCAAAAGCAAGATTTTTAAAGTTTTTGCTCATAATCATAATTTCAAATTAATAAATAGTAGACCCATTTTGGAAAACTCAGGTTGAATTAATGTCTTGAGTTGCAATCTATTTTTTTTATTGAATTCATGTTACAATGCAAAGCTTAGAAAAAAGTAATTCTTTGTCAGAAACATAAAGCAGAAAGAGAAAAACAATAGTATCTACACTATAAAATGATCATTTTTAAGTTACACAAGACATATTTAGAAGAAAGAAGAAGCAAAATCAGATTTTTTAAAAGAAAGAGAATTTAATGGTGTGAAAAGGATAACTGTAGAAATTATATATTCACTGCATAAGAACATATTCTTTGCTTCCATCCATAATGAAGCAACCAGCCGTTAGTGGAAATACCGTAACAAGGAGAGGTAATAGAATTAGAAATCAGAACTCAATAGAGCTGTTAGAAATACATGCAAAATTCTGAAGGAGACAAAATCCAAGTAATGATGGAAATGATAGTATAAAATAATCTATAAAAGTATAAAAGTTTCCATAGATGTTTTTATGAGAATAAATGAATTATCCAAAATGAAAAAGTCATCAGATCTTTTCAAGTTTCTAGAGAATGTAAATGCTCTGGCTAGGTTCCAAAGATCCCAAGGTTTGGAGAAGGAATCCAGATACCAGTGGTTAGTTGAGCTACGGTTGGGACCTGCACCCTCAATGAGCAGAATCTCTGAGGACCACTTCACTTTCATTGTTACCAGGGTTGGCAACAGTTGACAATGTGGCCTTCAGTAATGCCTGTCATCATCATGTAATAAGCTGCAGAGCCCAGGTAGCAACAAATGTAGGAAAAGGAGTTGTGTTTTGCAAAACAGTTTCTACAAGAAATTTGCCAGATATGTAGAATTCTACATAGAGATGGAGATACAGCAATTTTATTGGTTGAAAAAATAATTGTAAAGGCTTTTGGAACTTTATTTGAAGCAAACAGGTAGAAAGAAAAGAAAGTATTTTGTTTACAGCAGTGACTTATTTAAGCAAATAGTGGCCTTCATATTGGATATAGATTAAATAAATAAGATTTTGGAAGGCATAACAAGCCCACTAATATCATAATTTGAAAAATTCCAAAATTTATTTTAGGTAAGGCAGGAGTTGTCATATGTTTACTCGAAGGAATAAAAGTATTATCACAACTTGCTAATAAATTAGCAAGTTATAAAATTATCACAACTGAACTAATAAAACTATTGACCAATCTCCTTAATATAGATGCAAAAATCCTCAACAAGACCCTAGGAAATAGAGTGCAGCACATTATGAAAAAGATCATAAATCATGATCAAGTAGATTCATCCAAGAGATGCAAGAATGGTTCAATGTATGTTATTCAGTAAATGCGATATATTGCATTAACAGAATCAAGGTAAACCATATGATCATATAAATAGATGCAGGGAAGGGATTTGACAAAATTTAATTCCATTAGCTAGAACAATTAGGCAAGAGAAAGAAATAAAGAGGATACACGTAAGAAAGGAAAAAAGTCAAATTATCATTATTTGCAGAGGCCATTATATTCTACACAGAAGATCCAAAGGACTCCATCAAAGCTTTTAGAATTATTAACTTCACCAATGTAGTAAGATAAAATATCAACAGAAAATCATTAATGTTTGTGCACATCAACAATGAACAAGATGAGAAGGAAATTATGAAAATAATATCACTCAAAGTACCTTCAAGAAAAAGGAAAAACCTAAGAATTAACCTAATTATGGAAGTGAAACACCTCTACTAAGAAAACTACAGTATTCTAAAAAAAGGAGATTGATGAGGACATCAGAAAATGGAAAGATATCTCCTGCTACTGGATAGACAGAATAAATATTGTCCAAATGCCTATAATCTCAAAATTGTTACAGAGACTCAATGGGACTTAGAATCAAAAAAAAAAGCAATTTGGGGTAAGAAGAACAAAGAATACCTGATTTCAAGGTATACTCCAAAGCAATAGTGATTAAAAATGTATTTCATTGGAACAGAAACATACATGTGGATCATGGGACAGAATTGAGGATCCAGGTATTTCCCAAATGCATTCAGCTCTTTGATCTTTAACAAAGGGCCAAAAGCATATGTTGGATGAAAGATAGCCTATTCAACAAGTGGTTCTGGGAAAAGAGATTGTCTGTGTTCAGGAGACTGAAACCGGAGCCTGTCTCTCACCATATACTAAATTAAAATCAAAATGGACCATAGATGTAAATGTTAACAGAAACAGTAAACCTACTGGAAAATAAAATAAGTTAAACACTTAAAGACATAGTATAGGAAAAGATTTTCTAAACAGAATCTTAACTGCACAAGACATAAAACAAGAATCAACAAATGAGATTATATCAGACTAAAATCTTCTGATGAGACACCTTACAGAATGCAAAAAAAAAAAATTGCTAGCTACTCCTCTGGCTGAGGACTAATGCCAAGAATACACAAAGAATTAAAATAAATAAATAAACCACCTAAATTAAAGATCCAGTTAAGAAATGGACAAGAGAAATGAACAGAAACTTGACAGAGGATGAATTACAAATGGTCAACAAATATATGAAAAAATGGTCAAAGTCTCTATTCATTAAAGAAATACAAATTAAAACAATGCTGATTCCACCTGTCTCCATAAAGACAGTGAAATCTGGCATGGCTGAGATGAAAAAGGAACACTCCTTCATTGTTGGTGGAAATGTAAACTAGAAAAATCATTCAATAAGTATTCAATAAATAAGTATTATTTCTAAAGAACTGAACTTATAAATTCCATATTATACTGCTATCCTCCTTCTATGTATCTTCCCCAAAGAGCTTAAGTCATTATACTATAGCGATAGGTGCATATCGATACTTGTAGCAGCACAATCTGTAATAGCTAAATCCTGGAAGCAATCTACATACCTATCAATGGACATTTGGCTAAAGAAAATGTGCTATTTATGTATAATGGAATACTACTTGTATCGCTTCTCGGCCTTTTAGCTAAGATAAAGGTGTGGAATACTACTCGTCTATAAAGAATGACACATAGGAGACATTTGTTAGAAAATTGATAAGCCTGGAAAATACAATGTGGAGTGAAATAAACCAGACACATAAGCTTAAATACCAAATGGTATTTCCCATATGAGTGAGGCAAAGAGAGTAAGAAGGATGGACAGAAGGGGACAAGAACATAGATTTCTTGAAGTAGGGAAGTGGTCCATGGGGGAAATTGTAAGGGGTGAAGAGGAGGGGAAGGGGAAATAAGTAAAGATAATGCCCTCTATAGGAGCCTAATAAACTTAATCAGTATGAACACTATATGCCATAAGATGAGTTAAAATTAATAATATCAACAAGAATGAGAACTGGAATAGGGGAATTGGAGGAGGAGCAGGAACAGGAAGGGTATTATGAAAGAAAACAGTTGTGGCCATGTACCTGTACTCTCCAAGACAATTTACTGCCTGACTTGCAAATATGTACAAATAAAATTTTAAAACGTAAAAGCAGCTATTCTGAAACAAATCAGTATTTATTCATTGCATAATAAATTATAGCATGGAATAAATGTACATTTGGTGGAAAACACAAAAAGAAACATTGATAATTTGTGTCAAATATTTGATATAGCATGATTCACTTGGTTTGCAAACCCGTGTCTTGTTCTCTTCTATCTAGGACTATTTTGACTGAAAAAGAACTTGAATATAATCTTGAGTACTTAAATTACACACTTAAAATTTTCTCTTGAGACCTTCATCTACACTGAAATCTCTTATAGTTAGTTCATTTAATAATGTTTTAGACTAGAACAGGGAGCTTTGTACAAATCTAGTTTACTAGGCTGTTTGGTGTGAAAGTATGCTGTTATGAAAGGTTCAAATTCTGGAGACTTCATTATATTTGTTGAATATAAATTGACATTTGTTGTTTCTGCTTTGAAAAACATTAAAATTGCTTCAGCATTTTCAGGTGTAGATTTTAGAGATGGTATTTATAGTTACCATTGTAATTCCTAGTGAATATCCTCTCCTGTACCTACAAATTATGACTATTACAAAGGAATAGACTTAACACTGTTTCAGCTCATTATATGGAAGGTTACAGTGCAGTTTTTAAACACAACAGAGAAATGGATTTTTTTGTGGCTATCAATGGAATTTTCACAAATGGTTGAAGTTATGAACTCAAAAGAGGAATTGATGTGTTTCTAAGGATACTTTTGACTATAAACAATTTGTTTAAAAATGAAAAATTACTGTTAGTCATTGGACCAGAGGACTAAGAAATCAATCAATGGTTACTTGTGCCAAAAAACAGTGGTTGGTAAATATAAATATTAAAAGTAAAGCCAAATATTGCACTATGCAGGCTCTAATAAAATTCTGGCTCAAATAGCTCTAAAACAGTGTAGCTTCAGCGCAAGAAATATTACCAGTGATTAAAAAAAAATGATTCTAGTAATGAAAAGAACCAATAGGGGCTGAAGATTTAGCTCAGCAGCAAGCGTTTGCCTTGCAAGCGCTCAGTTGTGAGTTCAATCCCCGGCACAAATTAAAAAAAAAAAAAAGAACCAATAGAGGAAAACAAAGACAGTAAACTATGACGGAAAATATGAAAAATACGTGGAATCAAAAGCTATTTATATTTAAAGACACAAAACGTTATATAAACTTTTGTTAATTAAGATAAAAGGATAAATTAATTTTATTAACAAAATGATAGTAAAAATGATGTACAAATACTACCACTATAAAATTAAAAATTAAATTCTGTGATATTAATCACAGGAAATTGATAGATTCCCTTAATTTGTTAATTTAGAAGATTACACTGGAGAAAAAAATAGAATTATATCCATAAAGAAATTAAACTTGAGGACCAGGAATTTAGCTCAGCCTTGCAAGAGCTAGGTCATTGAATTCAAGCCCTGGTACCAAAATAAAAATAAATAAATAAATAAATAAATAAATAAATAACACTGAAAGCAAAATCCTTACAATAAAAACAATCAAATGAGTTTCTTTACAAGTAATATTTATTGATGAAATAACTCCAGTCTTAAATAACATTTTCTAGAGGCATAGAAAGAGAAAATATTCTTCAACTCATCTAATGAGACTATGATTATCCTCATGGTATGACCATGTAAGTATTTATAAACATGTTTTGAAAACAAAAATCCTGCAGGACTGTAAAGAAAAGCATGTGGTATTTATGCACAAGGGAGTAGTACTTTGCACAAAAGGATAAATTTGAGTCATGTTGAGAAAAATGGATGCACCTTGAAGCCATAATATTAAGTGAAATAAATTAGATAGAAAGCCTTACATATCTTAGGGTTTCACTTATATGAGAAACCCAAAGTATAAATAATTTACAGACCAATTTAATAAATAAATATAATAGAAAAAAGAAATAGATATAAAATGTAAAATGCGATAGAGAGATGTACTAACTCCCCATGTACTAACAGAGTGTAATCATTCTTTACTGTAAACATGTAATAATAAAAATAAAAATAAAAAATATAAAAATTATTTCTACATTATCAGTGATACAATTTTTGATTAATGCCATTCAGTAATATCTACTATTATAATTTAAAAATTAACAAGTTAGCCCTGACAAAAGAAAAAAGAGAAATAAAAAATTATGTCCATTATTTTTGCTCTAAGAAGTCTAATTGCACATAAAAAATGTAATTGAATTTAAAACTACCACTAATGAATGATCAAAATTTCATGGTAAAAACTTAATAATTATTTGAATTTCTGTATACTAATCTTAAACAAAAAGAAGTACCTATGCAAATAATCAAATATGAAATATTTATAGAGAAATTTAGAAAATATTTTTGATAGCTGTACTTTCAGAACAAATATTAATAAAATATTTTAGGAGAATGAACCAATGGGTCATACTCATGTATAGAAAAGTTTAATATTTTAATCTGCAAACAATGTATTAATTAATTTGTTAGGTGTATATCTTTTTATTATTATTTTGGTTTTTTGAGACAAAGTTTCATTATGCAGTTCAGACTGGCCTGGAATTTGCAGTGATCCTCAGCCTCAGCTCTCTGAGTGCTGGGGTTATGAACATGTGCCACTATGCTAGGCTAATTTAAGTATAATATGAAGCAAACTCAGAAGAAATTTTTTGCGTGCAAAATAAAATCTTTCTATAGTTGATATAAAGTACAAAAGGCTTACAGATGTTGAAACAATTGTGAAAAATAAAAAAGAAATTTCAGGCACTTATATAAGCTAATTTCTAGACTCACTATGATAGCCATTGAATGCAGAGTATTCATCTTTATATGAACACTCAAATCTTTACAAAAATAAGTCAGATGCTAAATCAAAACATGAAATAATAAAACAATTCCATTAAATTAAAATAATAAGTTCTGTGTTTTATGTTAAAATATAATTGAGGTAGAAATAAATGTCTACTTGAAAATTTAGAATTATACATATAAATAAACTATATTAAAGAAGAAACAAAAATAGAATGCAAAACTATTTTCACTCAATTGTAAGGGGAAGACAGAACATCAAAAGGCATAGAGTTCACCTAAATCAGTAAATAGACAAAAATTTTGAGTCTCAAATGGATATATATAAAAAGACTTACACAGGAAAAAGATTAATAATGGTTGACATAAATTATCACATAAAAGTAAGAAACACAAAAAGTACAAGAAAATCAGAATTATAAATAATTGCAATAAAGATAAAAATAAAATAAGGTTTATACATAATACATAGTCTCAAAACTTATTTTTACAAATCCAGTGAAATTGAAAAAAAAATTAAAAGGAAAGTGGAAAAGAATAGACAATAAAATAAATCAAAAAAGAAACTTCTTAGAGTTCTTCAAAAATTAAGTAGATTTGATACCTAAATATTTTCAACAAGTTTAATGTTCTAACACT
The DNA here is from genome assembly GCA_004027455.1 of Hydrochoerus hydrochaeris. Classification (NCBI taxonomy): domain Eukaryota; kingdom Metazoa; phylum Chordata; class Mammalia; order Rodentia; family Hydrochaeridae; genus Hydrochoerus; species Hydrochoerus hydrochaeris. The sequence continues at coordinate 40,717 of PVLA01004583.1, forward strand.
GAAACTATCACAGTATTAATAAAACCTAAAAGCTTTATTAGAATTAATAAAATTACACATATTCAAACAACTTTTTGTTAAGAAAATTCTGATCAAGTCAACTTTACCTGAAATTTCTAGCATGCATTTAAGAAAAAATAATCCATTTTATGCAAACAATTCCAGAAAAATAAGAGAGAATCCCTCACTAGCCCAATTTGTGAGATGAGTTTAACACTGACACAACATCTGAAAAAGATGTTATATGTCTGGAAAACTATAGTCTTTTATCAGTTAGAGTAAGAGATACAAATATCCTAGACAAATGTCAGAAAATCAAATCTAGCATTATATTACCAAAATTAAGATGACATTGGTTTTTGTTATTTTATGGAAATATAAAATTGGTTAATTTTCCAAATGCAATCAATATAAATTACCCTTTAAATAATACAATGAAAAAGAAAGCCACTATAAACAAGAAAAAAATCCTAAAATTTAGTATTTTTCTTGGTGAAATCTCTCAGCAGGTTAGGAATGGTGATAAATTGACTCAATCTCATACAAAAATTATAGGAAATTTGCCACAACTATCATACATAATGTTGAAATATTGAAAGTTTTTATTTCAGATAAGTAACTGTTGAAAGAAATCTATAATTGCCAATTTTATTTAATATATGTTACAAAATGTCTTAGCAGGCACAGTGTAACAACAGAAAGTAGACATAAATCAATAAATATTTTAAAACATAGCATAAAGGTATTCAGGGAAGAAACAAGACAAATTGTTCACAGATGGTTAAATATCTAGAAATTTCAGACTATCTGCATGTGTTTTTAAAGGGAGGAAAATTCAATGGGTTATACATGAAAGTATTGACTATAACAAATCAATTATACATTATAGTTAAAAACTAAAATTTTATCTGAAAGTTAGCCTTTAATGCTATATGATGAGGAGAAATACTTAATTTATTATCTATCACTTCACTGCAGAAAGCTTTTCAGTGAAACAATTTAACTGTCTGTCCAAATTATAACATTATGGACTAATAAACTTGGTTATGAAAGAAAGAAGTGAATTTTTTCCTGATTTGAAAATCTTTTCACATATTAAACAGTTTTATTGCTTAAAAAAAGTTACCCTTTATGATAATATAATAAACATATACCAGGTCCGAGGATATAGCTCAGCACCACAGCACCTGCCCAGCAAGTGCAAGGTCCTGAGTTCGATGCCCAGTACCAAAAAAGAATAAACAAATAAATAAACAAACAAATGTCACATTTCTAGAATAAATCTAGCAGAAGGTAGTGTTTTCACTGGGTAATAATGTCATTGATGAGTTCAAACCTCTGAATTCACAGGAAATGAGACCCAAAGAGTTTTACTGACAAACAGCAAAGTTTGCTTTAAAGTTATCTTACTTCAATGAAAATTCTAAAGCTGTCTTGAAGTCATAAAGAGGTGAAATGTTATATTCAGTTTTAAAAAATTAGTTGCACAGGCAACATTAAAGGTCAATTGCAGAAAAGAGAAAGCCACTTTAGAGTGTTTGTTTCTTAAAGTGATCATTTTGTAAAACAGTTTTATGTATCAAATACCATTTTTAGGTATAACATTGTGAATTTCTCATTCAACAAGAAAATCATTGTAATCAATCCATTTATTCACTTCATTATATATAGAACTAAGTTTTAATTGACTAATTAATATACTTTCACAAGATGTTCATAATTTTGGTTGTTTTCCTAAAAGTTTATTTTCCAGTGAACATTTTACAAATTCAGGAACAAGTAAAATCAGTTTTAAACTTTTAAGAGAAAAGTTTAATCCAATTCTAAACTTCTTATTTTAGATCATTTTAGTTTAGGAATGTAGAATATTTCCAAATAAGGAAAACTATGCATATGTAATGAAAGCATAATATAAATAAGCAAAATATATATTTACCTATGCCATAAGAGGAAGTGATGTTATATAAAGATAGGTGAGGGATGATTCTTCCTTCCAAAATGTTTGTAACATTATGATTTAAGTTATTTGTTTAGATATTATGCATTTATGGCAGGAACATTTTAAAATTGACAGCAATCAATTAGTCATCGGGTTTCCATCTTTGTAATCGGGCATCATGGATAAAAGCTTTTTCAATTATATCACATTATAATTTTTTCAATTAAAGGAAAGATTAAACAGCAGATTATAAAACATTAGCCTGACTCTTAAAGTCTAAACACTTGGGGAAGTGTCAGAAAGTAATGGGCTGCCTTCCCAAATGTGCCCATCTTCAGACTCTCCCGCACAGAAAAGAATTAAAATGGCAATTTACAATGCTTTTTTCCACATTGCAAGACTTCCAAATGAAATCAAATGTATGTTTAATGCAATTAAAGAGGAAGCTAAGCCGCCTTAAAGAAACGTTCTGTATAATGGTGAGAATTTCACTCAGAAGTGTAATTTTAATTTAAATTTTATGGTGCCACAATGTATTCCTCTGTTCCTGTGGTGCATAATGCTGTAAGAAGAGAACAAGTACACAGTACTGATATTTTTGGGAATTTCTTAAATTAGGAGAATTATGTGGCTGTCTAATCTACAGCAAAATAAATGTTACACAGCCTTGGTATTCATCTTAGATGATTGCGTAGGTTGTTAGTATTTACTCTATCTATTCTAAGTCTCTGAATATAGATAATTTTTTCCAGAGGACTAAGATTTAACAGACCATATAAAAAAGGAATGACTTTTTGTCTTTGCAATGTAGAGATAAGAAATATAAACATATAAAACAAAACCAACAAATTAAAAATTGTTTCAAAATGCTACTCATTAAACAACCATCTTTTGCACATAAACTGTACCCACCACCTTCGTAGCTTCACACATTATGTGTCCTCATTGACCACGAAGAATTTGCTCATACAAATTCTCAGTTGGGCGGTTGGGTAGGATAATATTTCAAAAGTTTTCCCATTTTTTGTGTTGTTTTATTCTCAGTGCTTTGAACTAAATTATTGGTCAACTTTCATTGTCTTTGCTATTTTTGTTGAAAAGGCATTTTCACTCCAACTCAACAAAAATTTTGAGACTGCGCATGCAAATAGTAAGCAGTTTTAGGCTCCCAAAAGGTGATTTTAAAAAAGTGTTAGTTTTTCTATCTAAAGACTTTCCCACTGTGATTAATGTGAAGCAGAAAAAGGCCCAAGTCTTGGAATGAAATCCAGGAATCACTCTAGTGTTTCTTATATTCCCTGGGTTCATGAGGAGTGCAGGCAGTCTCAAGAAGCAGAAGAGCAGAAAAGCGATTCTTCTCTAGGGCCTACAGAAAGGGAAGTGGCCTATGAAAACTTGCTTTCAGTCCAGTGAGAACATTTCACACACCCAACACACAAAACAGTAGGATATCCCAACACTCGGGAGGCTGAAGCAGGAGGATCGTTGCGAGTTCGAGACCAGCCTGGGCTACAAAGTGAGCTCAAGGCCAGTCCGAACTGCATAACGAGACCCTGTCTCAAAAAGACCAAAACAAAACAAAACAGTAATATAGTAAATATGTGTAGTTCTACAGCAATGAGTTCTGGTAAAATTATTACTGCAGACATACTCACCTGGACATTGGTCATAGTAAATCTTTTTGCTCTTATAAAGAAGCTTAAGATACAATATTTTTTATGAAAGCCCATAGGTTTTAAACTTTGACAGTTACTTCAAATGTTATCATTAATTTTTTAAGCTGAGCTATGATTTACTAGTTTGTAATTTTTGGTTCCTATAATTTTATTTCTATTGGTAATAATATTTGTGAAGATATATACATACATATATGTGTATATACATATATACTCAAGTGGCCCAATGTAGCTTATATATATATAAGCAAAGTCCACCAGAAACCTATGTGTAGTTAAAGAAAGGAACTTTCTCTTGCTGCTACAAGGAAGTTTTCAAGCAACACAGAAGCACAGTGCATCTTGGTGTGACAGAACTGGGGTTGGGGGGCTGTTAGTAAAGGAAAAGAATGTGGGGTAGGTCGTTTTGAGGAAAGATAAAGAGCAGCCCACTGGGATGGGAATCTCAGTCTCTTTACCCACCAAAATATTAGAGGGACAAAGTTTACCAAAAGGAAGACACTGATTTGTAAAAAGGAAACAGAAGAGGTGGAAAGGAGAAGATAGCTACCCTGACAAGGAAAAATCGGAGTAGGAGGCTCCAGATAAATGAAGGACCCATGAGCCTTTTATTGGCTGCTTTTCTAGGGTATCAGAGACCCTGTGCCCTTAATTTGCCATAACTAGACTGCCTCTGGGCGTCTCCGTAGATGTCATCTCTTCTGGAGGTCTACACTCCATTTCTTCCTTTTCATTTGCTTGTGCTTAAGCTACTTTTCAGAGCCTTTTCTTTGGGGCGGGTGGCTGACTGGCAGGAGGAAGCCTTATCCACGGTTATATTAGAGCTAGTAGTAAGGAGCATATGGATGGCTAGTGTAGTCTCTAATTAGGTGATGAATCTAGTGACTAAAGAATACAGCGACCCTGGAGTGAACAGGTGCATGTGCTTAGGGGTCAATGCATACAGCCTTAGTCAGCCCTGCCCTCCCCTTCCTTCTATTTTATTGGAGCTGGGGGTGGCTTATTGTTTGTGCACTTGGATTTCTCTTTGTATATTCCTTGTCAGATTCCTTTCTGGTCTTTTGGTGCCGGTCCCAAGGTCATTTGGTGCTTTTTTTTGTCCAGTTTATCTTTCTTTTTCTATCCCTGCACTTGACCTACTTCTCAGGGAAATTTCTCTAGTAAACTTTTAACCCCTTCTAGTCAGGATTAGCTAGAAAATCTAATGAGGCTCCTATTCTATTTTTTCCTATCTATAGGACCCTGCCTCTATATTTTGAGAAATCAAGTTTTCCAATCACTACCAATTGTAAAATACTATTTTTTAAAATTTGTCTAAGACAGAGTCCAAATACGAATGTCAAGTTTCTTGAAGAAACTTCAGAGATCTAACATTTGAGGAGATCATAAACCATATTTAATTACAACAGTCTTCCAAATAATATTTCATAGAATACAATGTGCTTCGTGTGAGTGGTCATAGGAATAGTGATTAAGAAAAATGTGCAAGGTCAAATGATGAAAGTGATTGATTTAATTTTATTTTAAGGGTTGGGGGTTTAGCTCAACTGCATAAGCATCTGCCTGGGCAAGTGTGAGATCATGAGTTTGATCCATAGTACAAACAAAACAAAACAAACAAACTAAACAAACAAAAATCCCCACTCAACTTAGTAAAGCCTAAATTGTCACCTAATTTAATTTTAATTAAAAATACTGTTTTATGGATCAACCACTATATGCTGAATGCCATGTTTGATGTCTAGGATAAAAGTTGTGATGAAATGTAGAATATGGAAATGGAAGCAAATGGGACATGAAAGTCTAGAAAATAATCTTAAAGAATAAAAAGTTGAATATAAAAAATATCTTTGAGCACTCAGCAGTGAACTAATTGTTGTTGCTAATTTTACTCAAATTGACAAGATAATGCTATGCAGATATATTTTTCAAAAACAGTTTTAGGTAAAGATACCTTTTGGATAAGATTAGCTTTTAAACTTGTGGTCTTTATATAAAGCAAATTAATAATAATGTGAATTGGCTACTTCCAATCAGATGAATTCCTTTATAGAACAAAGCTTATGTATTCTCAGGCCAGAAGGCATTCTGCCAGCAGATGGAAGAACTCAAAGGTTGGCTTCCAAGTCTTCAGCCCAACATCCTAACCTATACAGTTCTTGATTAATGCAACCTTAATTATCGCATGGAATAATTCCTTAAAATCCACCTCCCCCAGTTTCTTCTCTGATGAACTATAATACACTAATAGAATATTTAACAAGAATGTTTGTCTATTTATTTAGGACTTTTCATTAAAAAGCTTATTTATCTGAAGATCTTTACTTAAGTAATTCTTATTAGTTCCCTTCCTTTAGCATTCACATGTTCCTTCACGTCTGTACACTTCCATCCTGCCCCTTTTTTCCCCCTGCTTGCAGATTCATTCATTCATGAAACCCATCCTTCTGGAATGAACATAGCTGTATAATTTTGGGATCTGTCTTCACATGGCCAGTCCCTACCTCTGTTCATGCCCACCACAATACCACTGAGCAGATTCTGCAAATTTCACTTAAGTCCGTTTTCATTTTTGAAAATTGAATTTTAAAATGTACACTTAAAATGTTTTTGACATATGTATTGAAATATATTCTGCTAGAATAATGTACTGTGTGTTCTTCACCCACTGAGTTGGGCTCATAATGTGAGATATATATATATATGGTTTTAATTCTGAAAATTCAAACCCTCTGTGTCTAGGGAATAATCTAGCATATTTTCATTGATGTTTTATTTCTATTCTAAAATCTTCCTGTTCATCTCTCTCATATTTCCTCAAAATTTTGTACTCTTTATTTCTTCATTTTATTTATTTTATGAGTATAGTACTCAAAATAATAACAATTTCTGATGTTGCTTTAATGCCTAGTAAGAAGTTCCTTGCCATTTGATCATTAACTTGTCATGGTCCCATAAGGTAGGAAATCTTAGTATTTTCATTGTGGAAATGAGGAAAATTGAGCATAAAAAGATTAAATAACTTGCGCAGGGTACTAGCAGGCTAGAAATCGGTTACCTCAATCTTCAAAATATATAATACTGACTTGTGTAATCATAAAGGAGTAGTAACTACAATTCTGATTGGGAGTTCTGAGAGTCTAGATGGCTCTTGTCAATTTGAATTTCAGTGTAGTATCATCTGAGGAAGTGATCATGAAACACAAATGCCAATATTTTCAGATTTTCCCTCACTGGAGATAGAAAGGCCCAGGATTCTCTACCTGGACTATAAGACTCTGACGGTCAGTGTTCTGGGAGTTGACAGAGAAAAAAAAAAAAAAAAAAAAAAAGGACGGGGCACATCAGTATTCAGAACTTTTTTGGAAAAACTAGATCCCCAAAATAGAAGTCACCAAGAAAAATTTGAGGCTCAGATAACGAAATAAAATTAAGTGATATAATATGCCTTTTCTTTGGGTCTAACTTACCAAGATTTTGTCTCTCTCTCTCTCTCTCTCTCTCTCTCTCTCTCTCTCTCTCTCTCTCTCTCTTTTTGATCAGCAATACCTATTGTTTTGTTTTTTTTTTCAACTCATTCTGATAGGCATCAGTCCCTAATTCATTCTGACAGGCAAATGTATCAAGACTCCTTTGAAATTTTTCTTTCCAAAAGTCACTGGGACGTTGGCATAGTTAACTTCAAGGGCTCCCCCGCGTCCCCTCAGCTTTCCTTCTCTTAGCAACTTACCACATAGTTGACAATTTCTTCATTCATGTCACTTTCTTAATTTATATAAAACTGTGCTTATTTCCATTTAAACTTATCAGCTACTTGTGTTAATCATGAGGGATATTTTATATTTTGCCTATGTTTTACTATACCTTGATATCATGGGACTTTGCTGGTCTGAGAAGGACTGCCTTTCTTAGGAATAACTAATTCTTCGAAAACAAAACATTTGCCTTCTGAGATCATCTACTGTATACAAATCAAACATCCCAAAACCCGTAACCAAAATCACCTTCTTTATGTTGCTATCACAGCGAACACTCCTGGGCCTTACTGCTCTGCCCTAATCACTCAAGGGCTACAGAAATAGGGCTACGCTCTGTGCTCCAGATGCTCCATTAAAGAATTCAAGTGAGCCCATCTTAAACCAGATGCTTCTGTCATATCCACTCCCTGCTGTTAAAAAAATATGTTTTGTTTTGTTTTGTTTTGGTTTTGGTCCATACTTTCTTTTGCTCCTTCTGCTTTCTGGCCAATGTTTGTGTTTCTCCCTGTGGCCTTTCCTGGTACTCTGAGCCTCCTCTTTCTAGACATTGGTAAATATAAGAGCACTTCATACAGGGCAGCTATTTGTGCCTGAATATCTTATCTTTTCTAGTAAAGACAAATCAGAGGTACATCTTAAAACACTCTACATTTCCTTTTTAACAAGATCTTGTGATCTGTTAAAGCAATGTCATGTGGCAGTATGATCACAGTATGTTTTTAAAATTTTATCTGTTCTTTCAATAGTAAGTCCTTTCATACATTTGTGCTCTGTATTTCTCCAAATCTTTATTTTTGATTATTTGATTATTTTTTAACTTAATGCATCCAACTTTTTAATTGTCAAACTCTCTGTGCTGGTCTGAAATGATTTTGAAATAAATCATGGCCAAATAAAGTTCTTGATTTTTTCCCAATTGTATTTTTTTTCAAAGTTTTCTTAACAAGTTTACTCTCCATTGGTCAAATTGAAACTTGCCACTATTGTTGAATATATTTCTTTCCTTACCTATCAGTTTTCCTACTGCCAGCAACCAGCCTAGCATCATGTCCTTTCTAGACTGCAGCAGGGGCAGGCAAAGTGATCTTGGAATTTCCACAATGGTATTTCTCTGGTGCTAACTACATGTCATACATTGAGGGCTGTTAAGAAAACATAAATTTTGGTCTACAGTCTTCTAGAATTTCCACTCTCCAGCCATACCAACACTTCTGTCTCTCTAATGAATATGTATTAAATTCTGGCCACTTAGGCCGCTATGTAATGTGATCAATAACTGTGAATTATCAACTTGACTTGAGTGAGAACCACCTAGGAGACTGATAAATTCTGGTGTATCTGTGGATGATTGATACGTAGACCGGCAAACTTTGGGGGCCCCAATCAATAGGTTTGCAGCTTGTGCAGCATAATAAAGGAAAAGAAGAAGGAAGCATTTCCTTTTTTCAGAAGAATTCCAGTCTTTGCTTTTACCTTTGGACATGGGTCTCCTGCTCCATCAGTTTTCTGGCACAGATCCTTGGGCCTTCGGAGGGAGATGAGCACCAGCAACTCTGCACTAAGTTTCTAGGCTTTGACCCTCAATGGCTCCTGAATCCTCCACCTCTCCAGCTTGCAGTCAGCCATTTTGGATTCTTCTCTGTAGTCCGTCAGACAAACATTGGGATTTTCTGATTCTGATATTGTACCTTACTTAATAAAGCTCTCATATAATCACACATACGTTTTTTATTGAATATTTCCCTTTAGAAAACTCTAACAAATGCAGCCCACACACTAACCAATATTGTCCACAATCCAGGCACAATCTGCTATACTAAGTTCTTCATATTTGATAATTTTCTTGCTGTTGACTGAGACCTACAAAAATTTTCATGATCATTTCTTCCTAATTATTCAGATTATAGCCTGACATAAACCCTTCAGACTTCTCTCCTCATCACTTCATACTGTTTCCCTTATATTACTTGTTGTTTTCAAAATCCTTTTATTTCCTTATTTGACCAGTGTCAATATGGTGTAAGGCAGTATCTGTGAACTGGGACTTAATTTTAAAGTTTATACCCTGGGATATAGAACAGAGACTGCCATATGGTAGTTCCTCAAGAAGCTTTTAAAGGTTAAATGAATAAAAGCAAATATAGGTATCTATCATTAAATTCTCCTGGATTTTAATGAGGTTTTTAGTGCAGGGTATTCATTAACATTGTAGTAGCTTTTTAAACCTATGCCTTACTTAAACATTTCACTATCAATCATTTTCTGATATTTGGAACTTCCTGTCCAATTCTCTTGAATTCATTATAACCTGAAATGGAAAGCTCACTGTATTTGCTCTGTGATTCTCGATTCTTTTCTTGATTTCACTGAGGCATTTTTGTATCACAGCAGGATTATCTTTGAATATGACAGTATTAGGTAGATACAAGATATCTTAGAAAATAACAATACAGATATAACAAGAGGATATGTTAAATATGTCCATCAGTGTTATAAACCCAGTATGTAAAGAACAGATTATGAATACAAAAATTTTTAAAATTATTTTTAAAATCCTATTTTTAAAAAAATGATATTTTCTTACAGTTTCACTTAGTGAGATTGACATTAAGATATTTTTGTAATATTTTGAAACAAGTTTCTTTCCTTTAAGTATTTTATCACAGAATAAAAATAAAATAATTCCTACTTGTATTGCATCAAAACCAACACATCTATATACATTCTTAAACCTGAAATTAAAATGGTAAATATTATTTTGATTGTGCAGTGAATATTTGGCTTCATCTTGTAGAGGGAAGAAAGCAATTCTGCAGTGAAAAAAAGTTTAGGAAATTATAAATATTTAGGGAAATTATGTTTTAATCTAATTTGCATTATAATTTGAAATTTGAGTGCCACCTGGTGGCCATTCTGGCCCCATAAGAGGTAAGGAGACAGATAAGGTTGGTTTTTAGAGGCCTTAGTCTTCACTCTTGTGTATGCATAAATATATTTTTAAAATTGATGCCATTTATTGACTTGTCTATTATGTTTTTGTCACCAATAAATTACAAATATAAAATAAATTTATAATTTTGTAACATAGACTAATAAGTTGTAGTAAGAAATATTTTTATTTTTAATTTTTATTTTAATTTTAATATTTCTTGGTTCTATCCAACCTAATTTTTTAAATATTTACCACAGAAAATGAAAGTAATTAAAACTCAGTGACATGTGAAAAGTATTTCCTCAATTTTGGATCCAAACTTTCTAATTTTTCATATGGTTGTCAGATTCCCAAGGGTACAGCTGTAAAAAAAGAGAAACGCAGTGCCCCCGGGTTCACAGTGTACCTCGATAACAAGAAGGGTGGAAAATTAAAAGTTAATGCTGAGTGCTGCGCGCAATGTCGCTGCCACTGTTTTTTCCACCTTGCAATAATCCCCTCCCGTGCTTACTGTTTCCGGAAACATTAACATGCCTACTTTACAGAGAGGCAAACCGAAGTGCCCAGGGACAGTACCTTGCAGAACACAACTTAATTCACATTAGTACACGTTACAGAGAGGTTTGTGTACCCAGAAAATCATTGCTATTCTACTTCCAAATTTTCCTTTCTTCCTGCTGTGCCTCACTCGCTGACTCATAATATTACCAGGCTCTAAAGATTAGAGTGAAGAAAGAGTATCTGAGAAAGTTTCAGACTTATTGACAGATCAAGAGACACCTAGGTTCGAGTTAACCCAGCTGTAATGTTGGTTGATTAATGTGTTATCTTTGCTAAGAGATTATTTTATTTTAACAGAAAATTGCTGATGTTTCTAATATTTTGAGTACTATTTCTTTAGCCAGATGATAGTATAAAGACATTTTCACGAAGAGGATTATTTTGACTGTGATTTTCAAAATGATACTTTTAGAAAACTGTCTTCTCTGCCTGCCTGTGTGCATTTTGTCTCCTGTAGCTGTGCTGGTTTTTATAACACTCACTGATTTATTCTTTCAGTAGTTTTACATTCACAGTGCACTTCTGGAGACACTGACGGATAGGGATGCATTGTGCCCAGACACATGTCACATGTGGTATTTTGTAGAAGATTGATATTTAAAAACAAAAGCTTAACATTCCAACATCGTAAATATTCAGAAATGGAGAACAATATTGAGCTATAAGAAATTTTAAGTGGGAGATTCACATTTGTTTAAAAAGTAAGGAAAAGAATCTCTATGTAAGTGACCATGGAGTTGATGTCTCATAAATAGGAGTTGAATTTCTATCAGTGCTTACTGAAGTCTGCATGACCTTTAAAGAGAAATAAATCAATTTAAAAATGTAAATAGTTACCTCCATGGACTGACCCATAGAAGCACAGTACTTGGATGTGTATTTTGTGATTATATATACTTGAACAGTTGTGAGGAAACTGAATGACCTGCAAAGCCTAAATTATTTACTATCTGGCTCTTTCCAGAAAAGTTTACTGATACCTAATAATAGTAAAGTCATGTTTTGTTATAGTTAGTATCCTATGATTCCCCATTTAATGAACCTTTGTTTGTCTTCAGAAAAGATTGACTCTGTACATGATTTAGAGGTTTCTAGTCTTTTCTACTCAGCTTTCAGACAGATAAGTAAAGATGTTATCCTCTGGGAGGGATATGCTTGGATTTTGCACAAATTTCCACACCGCTCAAAATTAGTAAGGATTGGAATTATCCTCATTTTTATTATTTTTGTATTTAATTTTCTATGAGTTTAAAAACATTTTAGTGTATGTATGTAAGTGTTTGGTTTTTTTAATCCCCTTATTTTCCAACATGTGCATTTAATACATAAATTTTCCTCAAACTCTGCTTTAGCTGTATCTCACACATTTAAAATATATTGCAGGTGCCAGATTAGGCTAGTTTTTATGTCCTTGAAAAATAAACTTTATTGCTTATGACACAGAATTATGACTTACTGTGACATTTTCATAAATGGATACAACATACTTTGACCATATTTATTAAGCTTTTATTGTGAACATATTTCCATTGGGTTAGTTTTTTTCTTTAATCTTTGAAGATGTTATTCTATTTTCTTTCAGCTGCAATTCCTTTGATTTAAAATTCAACTATCAATGTTGCTTCTTCAAGATAATGCATCTTTCTTTTGTTTTTTTCTTTTTTTCTCATTTTTTCTCTTTTGATTTGTGTTTTAAAAACTTTTTATGACACAGCTACATTTTACTTTTATTTATCTTTCTAGGAAGATTAGTTTAATCTGTGTCTTTAATATTTTTCATGATTTTGCAAATGTCTTGGTTACTGTATTTTCAAGTATTGTTTATGTTTTCCTTAATATAAATTATACATATGATGAAAAAAATCAATCAAAGATTCTCAAGTTTCATTCAATCCAAAAGTACATTTCAGTATTTGTACTCTTTTTACCCTTTCCATTAAACATGGATTTTTAAAAATGATCTATTTAAAATTCTACTAGATCTGTTCACTCACTTTTTAATCAATAGAATGTCACATTTTATTTTAGTTTTAGCATTTCAGTTTAATTTTTATTTACAAAGTCCATCTTCAGGTATGGTTTCTACTTTTTAAATTAGAAATTAATCTATGTTTAAATTATACTAGTCATAACTTTTTTTAAAATCGGTACCAGGGATCGAACTGAAGACTGCGTGCTTGCAAGGCAGGCGCTTATGCCCCTGAGCTAAATCCCCAGCCCCAATTCTATAGCTTTACCATTGCCACGAATAATACATTGACATCCTCAGTATCTAGATAGCCATAGGTATTATTCTGTTTTCTGTTTTGTCCCACCCCATCTAGTTGTCTGCTATTTCTTATGTTTTAGAATAATGTACATTTTAATATAAAATTATAAACATTGTCTATCAAGTACTGTTTACTCTTTGATTCGTGAAAATTTCCTTTAGATTAGTGACAAATTATCTTAGTCCAGTCAGGCATTGGCTGGTTAAAGGCTGTGTTTCAACATCATTGTTCTTGTTTGTCTCTCTTTTTAATCAAATCTCCAGATTAGTTTGTCTTTCCTCATAGGAGGTGGCCCTATACAGTACCCAATGAATGTCTAGGTTTGATTGTTAGGACTTATTTTCTTTGGAAAGCACTGAATTCTGATTTTAATCCCCTCACACATGTGGGACTCTTGCAGTACCTGATTAATTTTAAGACTCTTATGAGCAATTTCCACTTACATTCTTGTGCACATTTTATAAATTGACAAGACTAACTTTTCTACAGATGATTTTCTTTTGGGTCTTGTCTTTGAATGTGATGGCTGGCTTGGTAACCCTGTCTTTCACTTTTTGTGTTCTCAGCTTTATGAGACTGGAAAGCACAGAGCTTGAATTTATTGCTTGGCTGAAATACCTGAATACAAAATGTGTTGGATACTTTGGGATTCATCATAATGTATTTCCTTTCTTTTCACCACTTTCAATCACTTTGTTACTTGGTGGATGTGGGAGTGATGAGCTCTCTGTATGCCTTCTGGCTTTTTTTTTTTTTTCTTGGTGAGAAAAGCCATCTGACATAAACTGGCTTTTTTAGGGCTGGAACTATGGTAACTATATAAACTGAAATCGCTATGCCACTTATTACAAAATGTGTTATTTATTTTCAAGAGTCCTCTCTCCTATAAATTTTGGCAATCTCATATCTAATTGAAATTGTCAGTTCCCAGTTCTAGGTACTGGCTTTTCAAATAAGGAGGATGACCTACAGAGAACTGTGAGGAAGACACTTGTTAATATCTGTTCCATCTCACTTGAAGTCCTGAGTCTGATGCTATGTTTATTCTTCATTATATAACCTCCCATCAGTAGTAGTAAAACAAATTCCAATTTTTATTTAATAAAATATATTGTATACTTCATAGAATAAAACTAAAATTTACAAAAATTTGGAATTCTAGAATATCAAAAATCAAAGAAAAATGGTGACATATAGATGTGTGTCCTTCATGATTTGCCTACCAGTAGTACAGAAAGAATTGAAGACTAAGAATTTAAGTTTTCTCTAAAAATCTTCCTAGAAAATAAATCTTAGTCTGTAAAGATACAATTTCATGATGAATCATTTACTTTCCACTACTGTAGTCTCTTCTACCCTCCAAAAGCTCTAGTTATTAGAGACATAGTGACTTTATATTGAATTCAAACCTTCTTCTCTGTTCTGAAAATTCTCTCTTGTTATTAAACAGACTAGGTCTAAATGTCCCTTAACTAGACACTCTTTGGGCAGTTTATGACAGCTGACACATTCCCTGTGTGTTTATCTCTTAAGACCCCAACTCACTGCTCCTGGACCTGGCACAGTGTTGGGCTTTTCACTCTTTAGCTTACTGTCTTTTAGAAGTGGTTCAGCTTAGACAAGTCCTTCTGGTGGCAGGGACCCAACTGTATCACAAATTCACTTGTGGAATTTAAAAATCGAAGTGAAGCACTAGTGACAATTCTTAGAGAAACATTTTCTAAATAATGCTACTAATTAAAATTAGAATGTAAATTAACACCTGGCTACTACACTGTTAACACATCCTGTGTCTACCATTAAGTTTAAGAAAATTAAGTAGATCTTTCTACTACAACACTATGTCCTTAGACTATCTCTTTATTTTTTTAAATCATATTGTCCCTATTAAATTTCCTATTAAATCTCCTAAGAATTAGTTCATTATTTCTGCCAATTAAAGGGTTCATAGAGCTTTTCTTTATCCTAACCCATTTCAAATATCCTAAAAACCGCACTGCATTTTTTAAAAAAACCCTCAAAATGAATGCATTTTTGTTAGTGGATATGACTGCAAGTTGCTATGTGGTGAATGCAAAATAACTAAAAGTAGTTTTTTCTTGTGTTTCTTTAATTCCCTTTAAAAGTGAGTTTTGTTGTTTGCTTTTCACTAAATGAAAGTTACTGTTATTATGAAAAATCACACAGAATCAATCTGTTTTAGAAAGTTTTGATGAATCTAAAGAATTGAAATAAAGCCAACTTTTAATAATATAGTCTAAGTGATTCATTAACATTATCATTAGTTCTACCATCTATAATACAAATGTGATATTCATTCCATTAGAACATTTATGTGATAATAAAGTAAATTTGTATTAAAAACAATGTTATCTTGAATTTCTGTTTCTCACCACTAAATCAAACCAATAAACAGAAGAATTAGTAGGAAGAAAAATGATTCCCCAACCATATCCACATTCTAATCTCCAGAGCTGTAAATATATTAATTTATATGATAAAAGGAAGTTAAGGTTGCATATACAATTAAAATTCTAATCTGCTAACTTTGAGATGATGCATTATTTGGATTTTCCAGGTGGCCACAATCTGATCACATTATCTTTTAAATAAGTGTATGTTTGCAATACATAACAATTGTATTCATTTTGGGCAATTGGTACATGAACTTAACATTCTTGGTAATTATTGGCTCTTCTACCCAACTCCTTTCCTATGTTGTTATCCCCATGACCCTTTATCAGTCTTCAGAAAGTTTGCTTTCTTTTTTCTGCCACCTCTCTTTTAATTTACTTGTTCTTTTTTACTATTTTGAGTCTTCATATAAGAGAAACAGTATGATATTGAGCTTTTTATTTCTTATTTAACTTAGCATTATAGTCTCAAGATCCCTTTGTTTTCTGCAAATGATATGATTTAATTCTTTATGGTTGAATATATGTGTATATATGTATATATATATGCATGTATATAAATATACACATGAATAGATGTATATATCTATGTATATATATATATATATATATATATATATATATATATATACAAATGAAAGTATATATATATTCTTTATCTGTTCATTGGTAGAGAGGCATTTACACTGTTCCTCAAGCTCACCTATTGTGAATTAAACTGCTATAAACATAGGAATGCACATGCCATTCTTGTTTGATATCTTTTATTCTTTTGAGAATATATCCAGAAGCAGTGTATGTGGGTGAAACGAAATGTCTATTTTTAGTTTATTACCATAGTGATTTCCATTATGGTGGCATTAGTTTACATCCACTACTGTAATGTACAAGGCTTTTTTTTCCCCCCATTTTTTCACTGGGATTTGTTTCTTTTTCTGTTCTCTATTTATAGTCATTTACTAGGGTCAGACTGAATCTCATAGTTGCTTTGATTGGCATTTTCCTAATGCCAAAGATGATGAACATCTTTTCATATACTTATTGACCATTTGTATTTTTTCTTTTGAGACATGTCTGTTAAGTTTATTAACCCATTTATGATTGGTTCATTTGTTTTTGTAGGGCTAATTTTTTGAATTCTTTAAATATTCTAGATATTAGTTTTCTATCAGAACTGTAACTAGCAATTTTTTGTTTAAATTTTGTTCTGTTTTTACTTTGGTGACCATTTCCTTCTCTGTGAGAAGCCTTTACTTTTATGTAAATCCATTTGGTGAGTCTCAATACTATTTACTATGTGATTATAATTCTGCTCAGAAAGTCCTTGCCTGTACATATGGCTTCAGTTGATTTCCCTGTTATCTTCAGCAGTTTCAAAGTTCCCGTCTTTGTAATTAGGTCTTTTGTTACCCAACTCTTAAAATTTTAAGATGAAGGGGGCAAAAGAGTAATTCAGAAAAAAATGACATGGAGATTTGGCCCACTGCTATTGGTTCTGAAGAGAGAGAAAAGGTTATGAGTCGAGAAATGAAACCAGTCTGTCATAGGTGGATGAACTAAGGTAGCAATTTTGTTTCAGTCTCCAGAATGGAGCCCAGTCATGCCAGAAACTTGAGCTTAACCTGGTAAGAACTGTACTGAACTTCTGACCTCTAGTGTGATAGGATAGCAAATTTCTCCATGGTATATGTTTCATACATTAAGTTTGTAATAATTTGATATAAAACCAAACAGAAAGTGAAGACATAGTCTTATACAAATTATCACAAAATAAGTGTGTTTTATCTGTCAATGTGATGGTAATTAACTATAAACATGTATTTCAGGTTGGAAGTGGTTGAGTAGGCAAACAAAATTATTTGACTATCACATTTATAATGTAAATAAAAATTTAATTACATGTGATACCATTCTGGTCTTGGATTTTCCTGATATTTCTCTATGCTTCCTGATAAAAAGAAAAGTATAGCATCAATTAATACTTAACATTTAGCCCGTGCATTTCTTGAGCCTTGGAAGCCTGATACAAATATGTGATACCTCCAAAGAAAACCCAAATTTCCTTAAAGAAATCTTTTTAAAATGTTCAAGAACCTATATTTGTCACTGAGACAAAATGCCCAGTACCCACAATCTAAATGAAGAAATGTTTATTTTGTCTTATGGTTTTCAGAAGAATTTCTCCATTATTGACTGACTCCAAGGCAGAGATAGCAGAGTGCAAAGATAGGACAGAGGACAGTTGCTTATTCCATGGCAGACCAGAATTCAGGAGAAACAGAACAGCCAAAGACAAGAACAAATCCTTCCAGGTCGCACTCCCAGAGACCCACCTCAACCAGCCCCACCTCCCAACAATGAATGAATAAATCCATTGATGAGTATTGTGCCTTCATCATTCATTTTCTGCACACATGGCACAACTGGTGAGACATTTTAATTTTAAACTATAACAGCCAATGCATTGTCTAAAGACATGTCCATATCATGGAAAGTACATTTAGTACCTCTGTAAGAGTTGCTGGAGTCGTAAAAGATTCAGCATTGCTGAAAAGTCAAAGTCCAAGAATCTTCTCTGAGACTCAAGACAAACTCTTATCTTTAAGTCTCTGCAAAAATCCAAAAGAAAATCAAATTCTTCCAGCATATAATGGTACAGGAGAAACATTCTCATTCCAAGAGGGAGAAATAGGGAGATATACATAAATGGAACCAAAGGAGACCAAATCCCCTCAAAGCAAATATTAAAACTTGTAGTTCCATGCCCAAAATCTGGGGCAGGTTTTGTTGAGATGAGAGCTCCAAAGGGCTTTGGTATCCTCATTCTTGTAACACTGCCAGTTGCAGCTCACAGGTCTCCCCCTCTTGCTTGATGTGCTTAATGTCTACAATTTCTCACAGCAGACTTTCCACATTTCTGGTATCGATAACTTCCAGGGCACACCACTTCACTTTTAGCCTTACTCTCATACTACATGCACTGGCCTTAAAATGGTTTTCCACTGAAGTATGGATGTTAACTTGACCATTTCCAAAACTATTGCATTTTGCATGACTGTAAAACCAGCGCTATATAAATAACGCCATGCCTGCCACCAGATTCAGTATTAGCCAGGCCCCTCTGGACAATGGTAACAAAGCCTTTTAGTGCTTGGTTGATTGAACATGGTAAAGTGAATTCTGGGGAATCAGTTCTCTGAATATTTCTCCTTCTACAGGAGGTTTGGGGGTCTCTTCCCTGATGAAACATTTATACTTTTGCACCTTTGAATTTGTGATGGGTGGTGTTTTCCTGATTTCTGAGATGCCCTCAAACTGTATTTTCTATTGTCCTGATACAAAATATTTGGGCTCTTTTTCATGCCAATCTTTTCAGCAAACAGTTTCTCCTGAGTTTCAGCTTTGGAGGGATTTCTTTTTTTGGTCACAAGCATTTTTGAAATGTTATTTGGCTCAGCTTCTGTCTTGATTCTCACTGTGAATCTGGCTGAAAGCAGCTAGCAGATGCCATGTCACGACCTGAATATTCAACTGCTTTGAAATTTTCTCTGACAGATTAATCAGTTCAATGGTCTTAATCTCATTTTCTGCAAAGTTATATGATAAGGGCAAATGGTAGATAATATTTTTGTCAAAATGTAACATACATGGTCTCCATTCTACCTGTCAATAGAGTATTTATACCCAGCTGAACCCTCCTGACCTTTGCTGTTCACGTTCTTATTCAGCGTTCTGATCTCAGCTTTAATCAGAATCACCAGTCAAAGTTGACTTATACCATTCTAAGACTTCTCTAGCCTGATATCTTTAAACTTTTCTAAACTTCTCCCAAAAAGCAGTTGCAAACACTTCTAATTCATATGTTTAAGTACAGCCATAGTGACAACCCTACTTCTCTGTTATGAATTTTTTATTAGTCACTTTCATGCCAACTTAAAGCTGAAGAGGTTTATTATATCTCATATTTCATAGGATATAGTCAATGATTAACTGGCTATAAGACCCAAAGATGAAGGTGGAAGATCCAGACAGAAGACAGCTGCTCATTTACATGCAGCCAGGAAACAAAGGAAGAGAGAAAGAACAAGGGACAAGAATGTACCTTTCTAGGTTATGCCCACTATGACCCATCTCCAATCAGCCTCACCTGCTACAGCACATTTATCTACTGAGTTATCTATCAATGAATCCGTTGGTGAGTATAGCAATCCCCCTCCTGATAAGATCACATTCCTAACACATTATACTTCTTTGGGGGAAATTTTAGATACACACCATATCAGATCCTTGGCTTTCAGTTTATTAACTTATTTACTTGCTTAGCCTGAGTCTTATCTTCTTTCTTGCTACTTTGTGTAAGCCTATTGGCAAGTGAACCACCCTTCAGTATGCAGCTCCTGAAGAGTGATTTTCCTTCCAATCTTACTGGCTTTTAATTTTTTATTCCTCCTTATTGTGCATACTCCTATGAACGTTAGCATGTAGCTTATATGTGCAATAATAATGATCTGGCTTTCTTCCTATATTTTTGTAAGTTATTTACTGGAAAAACATTGCTGCTGAAACCATGCAAAGCTAATGATACAGTTGTTTAAGAATTATCAGAAGTGTTTTTTATGAATCATTCATCAATCAAATTGTCAGATGATTTCTAACTGCAGACCACTACTAGTCCTTATGAGCTGAATGAAAAGTAAAACACCATAATTCTTTTTTTTTTAAATTTTTACTTAAAGAGAAAAAAAGCAAAACAGAAAAAAGTGTAGAAATAATACAGAATTTCAAAAAAACCACTAAGAAATCACTAGTTGATAAACACCATAATTCTTAGGGTTTGACCCAAAGGAAATTTCTGAATAGGAAAAAATTCTTTGACAGAAAATATGTATGCTTTTACTATCCAGAACTTTTCTGTTAATAATTTTATTGACAAAAATACCATCTAAGCACAGATTATTTAAAGGATCATTTAATTTGTAAAACTAAGAGGAAAATATTACTCTTCATTACATTAAAATACATTAATTCTTATATTGCTGAAAATGGGTAGCTGTAAGTAATTGAGTTTTTTTTTAACATCTCAATGATTTCTAAAAAGAAGGAGAAAGGGAAAATTATGCTACAAAGTGTCATCTCTAATTCCGTAAAATTCTGAAGACCATGTTTGTTTATTGAAAAGCACTACCCACATAGACAAATAATTACTTTTGTGTTTCAGTGAAATGAATGTTCTAAATAGCCTAAAAAGTTCCACTGTACAACTTGAGATATGAAAGAGACAATTACTATTTCCTTGGCTTATGAGTTTCTACAAAAATCATTATTCTTAATATCGGTTCATAAACACCATGCTTCTGGATTCAGTTTCTTCCCAACCAGCTGAGATCAATGTTTCATTTTGAAATTATATATGGACATCTTTACTGATGTTTTATTGTTTGAAAAACCATAGTGAACTAAAAGTAATAGAGGCTATAGTTTTGGCCATTTATTAGAATAATTATAAAAACTACCAAATCAATTAGTAGGTATTAGTAATCTGCTAATGTGTGACTTGTAGAAACATCAGTTCTACAGAGATCTTTTAAAGCACAGCTGCCACCTTGATACAGAAAATTTTATATCTAAAATAAATTGCATGTATACTTAATATATGCTCACTTTAAGATGAAAAATATTAAAAAGTAATGAAAAGTAGATGAAATCATTTGATCCTGAATTTTTAAATTTAATTTTAGCAGTGTGAATTTACATTCTATAATATACAATATAAATTTTTATAACTTTAAATTCATGATACATTTTCCAGGAAGACATTTTTAAAAATTGAAAAAAATCTACAAATAGGTACTTTTAAAAAACATGTTTGACTAATATTTTTATTAGTTTGATTGAGTGCCTAGAAAATTATTGCACAGAAAATACATATACACTATATTCTTAACTTGTATCACTCTTGAAAAGTTATTAGTTCATGTGTTAGATAAGGTTAGTCTAACCAGAAAGTGAATGCTCAATATGTTGATACATTTTGTGTTCCTGTAACAAATTATATGCAGTTGGATATTTTTAAAAAGAAAACAATTTCCTTAGTTCACAGTTATGGAGCTCTAAGAGCATGGATCCAATGTCCCAGCAAAACACCTCTGGGCTTACAGCAACATGATGGTGAAGCAGAAAAGGAACAGACTGGGTTCAAAAGGGGCCAATCACATGAGGTTTGTGTACCTGGTAACAATCCCTTCTTCTGAGAATTGACTCACTCACTCAGTGAGACCAGCATCAATCCATGCAGAAGGCAGTCCTTCTCCTTGATTTAGTTATCTTCCACTGGACTCTAAAGCTTCCACAACATTCTGGGGAACAAACTTCTAGCATGAGATACTTTGATAGACAAACTCAAACTGTATTCAAACCAAAGTAATCAAGGTGTAGTATAAGCTGGGTATGTTATTACATACCTATGATCAAAAGAACTTGAGAGGCTGAGTCAGAAAGATCACAAAGCCAGCCTGAGTAACAGTGAGATCATAAGTTCTCACAGCGTCCTGGATTCAGTCCTAGTACTAATACTACTACCATTACTACTACTACTACACATGTACCACAAAGGTTAACATTTAGTAAAATCGAACAAATCAATATTCCATTATTTGTATTTTCATATATGGTTGCAGCAGAATGTTAAAGAGAAACTTCTCCTACTATCTTAGAATTTCAAGTACACCTTCAACAATTATAAGCCAAATGCCACATACCCAGTAATTTCAAAGTAATATACCAGATCCTTAAAGAAGAACACGCTAAAGAGTAACCAGAAAGAAGAATGGATACATTTGTCCATGATGCTCCTGTAGCCAACATAAAGGGAAGTAGCAATAATGATTAGAAAGGATGGATTGCTGTGGGTAGAGTTATTTGTTTTTCCTTTTCTTTCTGTGCTTTAACCTAAGCAAGGAAGGGATGAGCAGCTCTCTCACAGACTATGCCTTTGTCTCCCTCTAGAAAACGGAACCCTGGAGCAAGGGAGTGAAGGGAGAGTTTTGGAGAATTTGACCCTTTGGAGTTGGGGGTACATTGTGTCAGTGGAAACATAGTCTGTTTTTGTCTCCCACAGATCAAAGGCGTGGGAGCATTTCCAGAAGCCTCGTGGAACTCTAGAAGTCATGTGGTCTTGAGTCGCTTTGAAAATGACCTCACACCAAAGGCTTCCTGACTGAGGAAAAATATTATTGACTGAAAGAGACTGATTGAACTTCTATATGCGGAAGGGAACACCAAGGACAGAAAGAGGGAGCACTGTTCGTGCCAGCTGGGGCTGCATTAGGGCTACAGGCAGAAGTGCTGAAAAGGTGGATAGCAAGGGTGAGGATGTAAGGTGAGAACCTTCTGTACCTTCGAAGGATACAGGGTTCCTGCCACACTGTTCCAGATTACAACACACGCGAGCATTTGGAGGGCATAAAGTAAGAGGAAGAAAGAGGAGAGGGAGGGAAGGAGAAAGGGAAGCACAGAGAGGGAGAGAGACAGAGGGAGAGTTAAGAATGAGAGAGCGAGGAGTAAAGAGCAGACCTTCTCTGGGGCATCAGAGATTGTAGAATTGAAAGCACATCAGGTAAATATGAGACCACTCATTAACTTGAATAGAAAATATGTGTTAGCTTCCTAAGTTTTTACCTGGAGAGAGGAAGAATTGACAGAGTGGATTTAATAAGACAATAGCAATGGGGAAACAAGTGTTTTCTGTTTTTTCCTGGCAAAATTCTGTGTTCTCATTAAACTCACTGCATTACATTAATCAGGATTAGGGAGATTTGAAGGGAAAGTAGTAACAATGATTCATTTTTCATCTCTTCAAAGAGAAATTTGTGTCTTAGTGTTAGTTTTCCCAGAATGTCACTCTGAGGTAAGTGTTAGAGTAGAAATGGTTTACTTTGAAGACAATTCTCACAAATACTTATGGGAAGAAGAAAATCAAGACAGAAACAACAACAACAAAAAAAATTCATGTTCAAGCAGTTTAAACTCATAGTCCCTGGTTTTAATCTTGCTGGAAGAATTCTGGGAACCAGATAGAGCACATGTTTCAGAGGTACTCCGGTCAACAGCTACAGCTGGTGTGAGCCTAAGTCGACACTCTTTGTAAGAAATCTTTACTTCGACACTATTTTCTGGAATTTCCTGTCTGCAACAGAGAGAGCACAAAAGTACTACTACTCAACAGCAACCAGAAACACTGAAACAACACCCATGATTTGGAGGCACGGATCAGGATCATTCCCAAAATACCAGGCCCTGATGTCTTCCAGGCTAGGGCTAATGCAGGATAAGCAAGCAGGAAGGACAGAGGCAGAAGGGCTTGTCAACGGGGGACTGGTGTATACAGTGTGCATCATAGGGAGCAGCTATGTGTTACAGTCACCAGTTATTTCTAAGAGACAGAAGAAACCGGAACTGGAATAAGAGCTGCGACCTGGGGAACTAAGAAATTGAAGTACACTGGCTGGGGAGGCCATTTTCTGTTACACTATCAGGGAAAGTACACAGACTAAAAGTACCTGTAGTAGGAAATCAAAATGCAGGAAGGAAGAAAAAGGATCGACAGGGCTCTGACAAAATCAAATATGTTCAATGGCTGATTGCATCTTTTTTATTGGAAAATATTAACAATGGAGTTATCATCTATCTTGGGAAAGTTTATCTGCAATGTATCTGAAGCACAGAATATTGATTAACTTCCATAAGTTTCTAACAGCTAGAAAGTATAGTTATAAAATTGAGACTTATTGTTTGCACTAGAGTTGAGATTTTTAAGCCTTAAAAATGTTTTCCATTAGAAATGCTTTATAGAAAAAAAATGCATGAATAACACTACAAGATTCTCATACTCAGAAATCTAGAGTCAAATCAGACCTTTCTAACATACTGTTTTTATGCTACTGTACTATTCAAAGTTAAAGTGTTTTATAATGTCCACTGACACAATTTTAAAAATATAAAATGGAAACAAAGCTTTGTAAATAAGGAGTAGAAGAAAGATTGAAGGGAGGGGAACAGAATGGGAAAAAAAGGAGGAACTAAGATATATCATATACAGGAACAAGTTTCCTACGATAAATGTGATCATTATGTATATCTAAACTGTACCAAAAACTTAAAAAAATGTAAACACACCCACTTATGCACTATACATTGAGCCATGAGAATGAAATCATGTTTAAAAAAGACATATTAAGAATTTTCATAGTAGTTTAACTGTAATATGTATTAGCTCAGATATTCATTAAAGAAAGCAAGGTAAAAACCAACTAGCATATTCCTTTTTTTTTTTTTTTGTACCAGGGATCGAACTCGACCTCACACTTGCAAGGCAGGCGCTTGAGCCACTGAGCTAAATCCCTGGCCCCTGCATATTCTTGAAATATATTATTTGTTGACAATTAAAACAGGATATGTTGATATAAGTAATAACATGAATGGATCTTAAAGATGTTAATGTGAATTGTGGCTTACACAAAAGAAGTTACATTTATTAATTCAATATTTATGATATTCCAAAAGAGATAAAACAACTCTGTCCTGGAAAAAAAAATATCATAAGAGTCACTGTCTTTGTGTATAACTGCAGGAATTTATTAGAAAAATAAAAGGGAAACTTGTGAGATGATGCTAACATTCTCTGTCTTTAATAGGTTTGGTTAAATGCAAAGAGGATAAAATATACTATTGCCAAGGTAATATTTACGCAATTACACAATTGCTAAATATCTAAAGGAGACTATGTTGTTGCCTCTAAATTATTCTGAAATATAAATGTAAAAACACTTTAGTAAATATACTTAATGAATACTTTGATGGAATGAGATAAAACAAATTAGAATAGAACAGAATCTATATGCTGGGATAGAAAACAACTTTACTTTCTTTAAACTTTACTTTCTGTTTTAAAATACTGAAAAAATCTTACCCCAATATAATAAAGCTCAAAACCTTCCTGTGGATCAGTAACAGTGTATGTAGTTTTAATATAAATAATTTATTTGATTACTGAACTTCATAGTAGTATTGAGAGAAGCAAGTGAATTTATCTGTTTCTCACATCTTCCAAACTCAAGGTGATAATTCCTAGAGACATTTAGAATATTCTTTACAGAGTAACTGATTATTCTGAATATCTTACTGCAATTTATTTTTATTTCCTCACAACTTAGAATTTCAGTGTCTAATATGGACCTCATTGTATAGTATCCCCTTAAAATTTTATATTTGAAACTGAATTAAAACAGTCATTTATTTTCATTAACTATCACACATTCCCAAATCTTCTTGTTCTACACTCATAAGCTTTTCAGTATATTTCATTTTAGAAATCTTATATAGACAATTTTTGCACATTCCAGAATAATGCATTCTATGATGTCTAGTTAGAATGTAGAATCATAAATACTGCTTTTATTACAATTATTAGCACGCGTTCATTGTATAAAATGATGAGTTTCATTGCAACACTTTCATTTTCACAAGGAACACGCTTTGGTTGTACCCTCTCTCTCTCTTGACCACTTTCCCTCTATCTCTGGCTTCCTATCTAGTAGCCCCTCCATCACAAATTTCTTAATAAAGTAACAAGATTTGCTCTGTAACCCATCTATGGCACGTCAGTGAACCTGATTAGACTCATTTAATAATGTGTACTAGCGCAATTTAAATTTAGAGATTCATGTAAGACAGCTCGTCTTCCAGAGAATAATGATCAACAAACCAAGAAATCAGACAATGTATTCACAGGTTTGAATATGCAGCCAACCACTGCTGACTGCGTTCCTAGCACTGATCATCTGGGCACCTTATTATTTCCTGCATGAGGCTTATTTCACAATCATTTCACTGTGCTGCTGAGATTAACGGAACTTTTAAAACAAAATTTGACTTCCTGTTATTGTTAAAAAACAGAACTCAACAGAGAAAACGTGAGTCATTTTTTTTCTACTTGGAAAATTTATGTACTTAGTCCATGTGCACTTACTAAGGTCATTTCTCTTCTAGCAGCAGGCTTTTCCTCTTAGCAGTACTTCTCCCAAGGAAAAGCCTCAACTAATTCTCTCAATTGCCGGTGTCCCAAGTGCTCTCTCTCTTCAACATGTTTTAAATTCTAGCTACTTTAATGTGTTCCATAGCATTCCACCTATTATTCTGTGGGATTCATATCACACTAAGCAAGTTTATTTTTTATAACAATGAAAATATGATTATATTTCTGAAACACTAGTTCAACAGAAATTTCACTATTCTTTGGATTAAGTTTCCTAGCTTCATTTTTTCTTGTCTTTTTTTTTTTTCTTTCTTTCTTTCTTTTTTTTTTGTGAGCATCAAACTCACAACTTCATGCTTTCCAGGCAGGTGCTTATGCAACTGAGCTAAATCCCCAGCCGATTTTCTAGCTTCATTAAAAACTGACTGTAATCAGAACTTCAGAACTATGATATATGGGGAAAACGACGTCACCCTTGAACTGAATTTTTAGTAGGCTCACCGAAATTCACAAAGCAACATATGTTCACACAGAATTATCCTAATAGTCATAATATGCAATATTTACCAGGCAAATTCTCTTGCTCTCTCATCTTTTTTTCTCTGTCTCTCTTTCTGTCTCTCACACACGCATGTTTAATTTGGCCCATTAGGTCACACATAGCCTAATGAATGTACAAAATGGTATAATATCGAATAGTGACAGAAACATTTTTTTCAAAAATAGTTCTTTAGTTTGACTGGACATGTCCTATTCAGTTTCAGCTCAATAATGCCTACTTGCTACTACAGGCTTCCAGAGCATCAAAACACAAACTCAAACTACATAAATTTTGAAGATTAAAATTCTGCTAACCTAAAGTCCTCAGGCATCACCAGTCTCGCAGGGAGATGAAACCTTAGCGTCTGTGCTGGTGAAGCCCCGGCTTCCAGCATTATATTTCCATTCCCTAGCAAGTTGTGGCTGCCTTAAAGAGATGCTTCAGATTTGTCTCAAGAATCTCGTAGTGATTGCCATTTCTTTCAATCATAACAAGTATTTTAAATTGAAATTTTATTTACAATAACAAATTCAAAAAAATTGAAAGATATTCATAGATTCCTTGGAAGGTTTAACTCTTCATTCAGCATAATTATATGTGAAACCTCTTTGCAGCATCTCCAGGAGTCTCGGGCTCTGGCAAGCCACTTAGAAACCGCTCTCCAGCCAGTCTGTAGTACAAGATTGTGTGTTCATAGAGCTAAGTGTGGCATCATTGCAAAGGGTTGTCATTTCATTTCAAGGGAAACATCATACTCTTTCTGTACTTGGAGGTCTTAAAAATTTCATCAACTTATTTCTTAATTATTCAGTGGATATTATTCAGCCTTTATTATATCCCATGCATTGTTTTAACATTTCTGGCTTTTTATGGCTAGCAACAGTTTATCATACCTTCCTCTGATCTTAGCCAAGGGTAACCTTAAAAATAAACATAAATTTTCTTTTTTTACTCTTAAAACATAACTTTCAGGTTCTTTGTGACAGAATGATGTAATGACATTCATTTCATTTATTGCAAGTGCTGTAAATGACTAAATGTTCCAACATACTTTTCAAACTTGATAAGGAATTAAGGAATAAATATCAATTTTTGAAATTTTTCCAGTTGTTCAAATCCCTAACTCAAAACATGTGTATCTTCATAGGCTCTCTGATTCATGAACTATTATTCATTCTGATTGATCTGTAGATAAATTTCTTCAGAACACCATGAATTTATTACTTACATACTTGGTCAAGGAATTTGTTTATATTAGAAAAACTTTTGTTGATTTGATTTTAGTTAGTTCCACATGTATCAATAAACCCCTAATACCAGTATGTTATTATTTTTCACCACTCGTACCTGTAGGACATTCTTCCTGGGGTGCCTTTATAAACACAGTCTGCCTATATTTCTTTATTTTTGTTCAAAACTTGTGTCTAGAGTTTATGGTGTAGGTGGAGACACGTCTGAGGGAGTCAGTGTCCAAGAACGTCTTGACATTCCTAAGGTCCAACAAAAACAACTTGGAATATCCATTTTAAGGATAGCATACTGCACTATTTTACCTCCCACTACTTCAAAGAGTAAGGGGGCACTTTATTTTTCTTTTCTCTAGACCCATCTCTCCAAAGTTTTAATATATTCCCCTTTCTTCTGCTTATTTCCATAGCCAAGAGAATTGTTAGCTATTCACCAAATTGGTGTATTTAAACATTTAAGGTATTAATAACCTTTCTTAAATTTTCACCCTGAATAATTAATATACTGATAAATATTGAGATTGTACTTTCTCACCAGTATTAAAATTTCTCCAATCCTCACATATTTATCTTCTTAATCTCTAGACTACTTTTTATCTATAATTTCCTTTTAAAGTTTGTCATTCATATAATTCTACAGTATTTTAAGATCTGATGGAGTCTATATCACTTATTCCACAGTATAAGACAACTTTGGCAGAAAAAAATAGAAGTAACAGAAAATGTGCAATCTTTTCAGCTTTAGTGATAACTCTGGTGTTACCTAGACCTTCCTTTACTTTCCATTTTGTGCTTAAGGCATTCACAGATGAGATCCGTAGCTAGAACCTAGTGGAATCTGAAGGATAAAGATTGTCATCATAGTTCCTTCCCTTCCTAAATATGGGTTTGGGCAGCTTGTTAGATCTTTCCAGGCCTCAGTACCTTACCTCAACTTCTTGAAGGAGGGATTAAGTGAATTCATGTAGTATCTACTGCTCAGTCAGAGACAGGCTTACCTAAAGGATTTAAGGCTCCTTAGCCTTAATCCTATCAGTTCTCTCTTCTTAGAGGTGCCTAACACCCTTGGGTATAGGAATTTTATATTAATGACCTTTTGGGTCAAGCTGTGTTGGAGTGGCCATGCTTATGTTTGTTTGTTCATGGTGCCATAACTGAACGCATTTGGGCTGGGCAGGTGCTCAACCCCTGAACAGGCAGCTTCAGCCCTTGATTATGTCAACCCCATTTTACAGCCATTACAGCTTAACATCCATCAGAGTGTTCGGAGCTCACACTTTCCACTTCCCTTCCAAAGAACATGGAATGTGAGGGTGAGAAAGTAGCTAAAGTTTTAGAGGTCACTAAGACACTGAAATAGCTCAATTTGAAGCTTAGCTACTTCCTGCATAATTTCAACCATGAAATGCAGTTGAACTGGCTTGGCCAGTTTCTGCTTTCCCTTGCAGAAGATGCTTGACATTCTAATTGAATTATGCTTGTAGAGAATGAATTAACAAACAATCTACTTTGAGTTAATATTCTGGATTTTCAGTCTTGACTCTTCAGGAGCTTTGGCACCATTTCCTTACCTGCATTATAAAAGTGTTCCATTTTCAATGTATCTCATTTTTACATCTCTCTCCACTTCCCTCTTAACCCATCTAACACTTTTTTGTTGCTTCCGCATTTGCAAAAATTTTATCTTTCTGTTTCCTTTTATCTCTCTGTTATATTGCTCTTTTACTTAAGATTACTCATATGCGAGATATCATGCAGTATTTACTCTTAGGCTTCTGATTTATTTCACTTAACATTAATCTTTTAAGTTGCAGCTGTTTTCCAACAAATGACTCATTTAGCATTCTTTATAGCCAAGTAGTATTCCATTTTTTAGAGGTAATAGATTTTCATTATTCATTCTTCTGTTGCAGGGCACATAGGTTGCTTCCAAGTTTTGTCAGTTCTCTAAAAGTAGAATGTGATCATTGAATGACTTTTTAAAAGTTTTCTAAATGCATTAAATCATTGATTTTCTTAATTGTTTTCCCAAGGAAAGAAGTAATATGATTAAGTATTTGTTACTGTTTTTCATTTTACAACATTTCTAAGAGCACTTATACTTCTAGAATAACCAGAAGGCATGTAAAGTGAGTGTGCATCATCATAAAGATGTTTATCAGAATCAGTACCCCATCTGCCATGATATATGGTTATTTACTGGAAAAAATAATCATAATTCATTTAATCCTTAGGTATGATTGCTCTTTTTCTATTCCCCAGGAATCTTACTTTTGAATTTCAGAAGAAATTGCAAACTTATTTTAGTGAATTGATGGGGGTTGGAGGAAGGAAGAGAGGGAGAGTTGGAGAAAGGAAGAGAGAGAGAAAGAATTTAGGCACTTATAAAAGCTAGTGAGTTAACAAAGAAATGTATGAAAATTTTAACTGATGAGAGTGTCACTGACAAAGTACAGACACTTTGAGCTCTATACAGAAAGATTATAGCATGGAAAGTTTCTGTTCTACTGAGGAATTGTTAGAACAATTTAGAATTAGTAAATATTAGGAGTGTAGCTCGGTAGTATTAAGACACTGGGTTCAATATTAGCACCAAAACAAACAATTAAATTGAATTAAATTAAATTAATGTGTGGATACTTTAGGTCCTACATTGAGACAGAAATAAGACTTTATGTTTTGAAATTGTATTAGCATAATAAAAACTAAAAATAAAAAAGGAATCATTTTGATGCAGCAAAAATGTTTTAAAATATCTAAAACTGTACTAACTGTTAACAAATGATTATATGATTGCCCTTTACTGTTGATCTCACATATACTCAGAAGGCAAAATTCCCACTTGTTCCAGTGAATATACAACTTTCTCTAATGTAGGGATTAGAATCACAATTCTACCACTCACAAGGTGTGTTACAGATAAGCTATTTAAAACCGTCTAGACACTAGTTTTTTCTTAAAAATGGTAGTGATGGTATTATGTTTTTGTTAGTGTTAAATGAAATAATGTATAAGTCTGCTTATCTCAGTTCTTAACACTACACAATAAATCATATATATATTACATTACTATATATACATAAATATTTATATACTATATATATATACATACGTATGACATTTGTAATATTTCCCACTATTGCACTGCCAAACTCACTGAAGAAATGTTCAAGGTGACAGATATTACAATAGCAAAACAAATGGAGCACTTTGGCAAAATTTAGTAGCATACCTCTGAAGGTCTGGCCTAGTATATTTATTGATCATGAAAATTCAGGGCTTTAGCTTCTAAAGGAAGCAGCAATCTAATACTTATATTCATCTGTTGGATCTATGGTAAGATAACTACATAAACACATTTCATGTTTTCCTTGACACTCTTACAATTCCACCTCCTTTAGTACTTACAGTGATGTGCATGTGTAGACACATTGATGTGTATGTGTGCCTATCTGTTTTAACTCTAGAATACCTAAAAAATTTCTACTTCTATGAGTACATGGGAAGAATCAATACTACTTATAATTAGTATATTTATAATTATTTAGATGAAAGATTACCTTTTAGAATATTTCTTTCACTTTCATAAACTGCTATTGTATGTATACAATAGCTTTATCTATCCCCACCTCAACCCTAGTTAAAGATATATTTCAACATTGAAAAATCCAACATCAGGTGAGGTACTTGCATAAATTACTCTGTATTCAAAGGTCTAAGCAAAGTTTAGCTCATCCATGAGTAGTCAATATCAGAAATAGTTCAAAATTATGAATATTTGAGCCAGGTCCAATCACAGCATTCAACTCGTGAGTTCCTTTGATAGGATGTTTATGACTGTTTTTAAACAAAAGCATTGCTAAAACAAATCTTGTCCTCTTGAAATAGATTGCCATATAAAAATAAATATATACAGAAATTTTGCTCTAAAATATCCTTCAAGTTTGGAACACTTGCATAATTTTATTAATGCATTTTGATGAAATTACAAGCATTTAGCTATACCTAAAAAGTGTGTCTATAGATATTTCATGTGTTCCTTTATTTCAGTTTGTAAAATTGTACACAATTTTTAATTCAGCATTTTATATATGTTTCTATCTCAAGGCAAGTCAACACTTTAAAGTTCAATGAGAATGAAGCTTTATAAAAATACAGAAATGCATTTGAGAATTGATGTAAAGGGCACTGGAGTAAATCTCTTTTAGCTGTTTGGAGAGCCCCAAGGTAAGGGCTTCCTCCCCAACCTGATCTTAATGTCTTAGCTCAACAGCTGTTTAAGCTAAACCACCAGCTCTTATCTCAGCTTTCCATATGGGTGCTTTACGTGCTGCTTTGACCCTAAAGAGGGTAATTGCTTAGCAATTGAACGCGGGTGCCACATGTGGCAACAAAAAGTTAAAAAGAACAATTTAAAAAAGGATAATAGGATCTGGATTTTAATAATTCATAAGATTTCTTAACAGGCAGGCAAGATTTTAATTATGTCTCTATCAGCTGTCCTTTTCAATTCCAGTGCAGCACAGCAATAAATAGCTTAACATTCTTAACTCTAACAGACAAAAGACAGAATTTGAAAATGTATTTCAAAATTTTGCTAAATTGCGTGAATCAAAATGAATTCTCATATTTTACTGGATGATTTTAAAATACAAGCTTTTTTGAAAGTGGGATTTTAATAAAAGCAAACAATTAAATTAGATTTTTACATCTATTATACATAACAAAAAGCCCTGTGAAACAAAATTGCTATGAATCAGATGATTCACAATAACACATTACTGATTGGTGTACAAAAATTTACATTTTATATATACAGTACTCTACAGAATCTTCTTCCACCGTATTACCGTGTTTATATAGTTTGTGTCTGAAATAGATGAGTGAGATTTACTCCATTTCCTTCTTACAAACCATAGAGAAAGTCCTGAGTAATCTTTTTTTTAATTTTAAAAAAGGGTAAAACTAAACATAACAAAACAGAACAAAGCAGATCAGAAGCAAAACAATGTAAGTGACACAGATTTCAAATCAAGACAATAGGAGATCTACAGTGGCTACCATAATGTCTCTTATTTTCTTCTAAATGGTTGTCTATATCTTCACACACAATGAATTCATACTAAACAAAATAGTATAAAACTGATCAGAACAGTGTAATGAAGGCACTATAGGCCCTCAAAACCAGACAATATAAAAATTAACAATGGCTGCCATAATGTCCCTCCTTCTCTTCAAAATAGCTGTCCATACCTTCATGTATGTTGAAGTTAAACAATACAAAACAGACTAAAACCACTCTGAACAAAGAATAGACACATTACTGGATTTCACAACATGATGATACGGAATTAGCAATGGGTACCATAATGTCAGTTTTTCTTCAAAGTAGCTGTTCATTAGTCCTGAGTAATCTTGTCTACATAATACCAAGTGACTCATATAAATGCTACATCAGTGGTATCAAAGTAAGTGATCACTTTGCATCACTACCTGATTTTAGGAAAGATTCTGACATTAGGTTTACTTTCTTCCAAATTTGCATGTAAAAGACGGTGTATTTGAATTCTGGGTTATTTGCAATGTAGCCATGCAATCACGAATGAATGTCTGAATATCTCTTATTTTCCTTTTGTTTTCTGAGCACTTAGCCCTTTTGTTTTGGCTCCATAATAATCATAGTTTGTTAGTGTGGTATATAAAGTTACTTTTACTAAAAGTAGGGCAATAATATACAGAAAACTCAGTTAAACTGTCTGGATAAAGAGGTCATCATTGTCACTATCATCACTTTTGTCTAAAGAAGGACAAACTAAGGAATTCTCTTGCTCTGCTTTGATCTGAAGTTGATTCATCTCATGGAGACATAGAGGGTACTGCAGCACTTCTCTTTTTCTGATGACTCTCTAGGCTACACAGTCACAGGAAAGAGCTGTTTGGAGCACATCCATTTTCAGAATTGCCTGATGCTGCCTATCATTATTTAATGTGAATGGAAGAAAGCTGGTATCAAACTCAGAAGCTAAACTGAAAGCAATTACATCCCCTCGTCCTCTCGCCCTCATAGACACCCATGTTGTGTCCACTGCCCACACTCTTCTTTCCACTGGAAATCATTTCCTTTTCATTCATTTGTTAACAATGACTACTTGAAGAGGAATTTTAAACTATGAAACACAACAAATATTCTTGTTCTGGATTTCTCACCTTTGCTGACTGATTCATAGAAACTGATTCTTGATGGAAGCTCTGTGTTCTTTGGCCTTTGATTTGTTCTCTTTTGGAAGAAACTCCAAAGTGGGCAATTTTCTTTGCTTTTTAACTCTCATGCTTCATTCTAATAAATATGGCATACCTGAAAAAGAGACAGAAAAAAGTCAAAGGAGTGACTGAAGGCAATTGCAGAAACTCTTAGGAAAGAAAAAGTATATGCATTTTAAAATTTCGTGTCGTATTTGTTTTGAATTTTAAAGCATTGAAGACAAAAATATAAAAGATGACCATGTTCACAAAAGAAAAAGAAATATATAATGGCTTAAATACAAAAGTTATATAGAAAAATTGCAAATGGGAAGGTAGTTTTTGAGATACTTGAATCCGAAACACTTGTCAATTACCTGGATATTATTATAAAATATAATTATGAGTTATTTAAATAATCATCTATTTTCCCAAATTTTTTGGAGTTAAGGTAATAGATGGAATTAATCTATCAAGTATTATGTTCATCTTAATAAAAGAGAAATAGCTATTGTTATGCATTAAACAGCTTCCTATACAAAAGTAGAGGGGAAAATAAAGTTAAAATTACTTTTAGCATAAAAATGAGCAGGGTTAAAATGCTATAATTTTTCCATTTCCATTCTTCTACTTTTTTGCTTATTTTATTATATTACTCAATGCATACTATTCATAAAAAGACCCAAGTATTAGTAAGATGAAAAATATTTAAAACCTTTCATGATGAAGTGGATTTGAAACTACCACAAATGCTATGGATGTTTTACTTCTTGCCTTCTAAATCTGAGTATGTCAGCCCTCCTTAAAAATAAGAAAATATTTCTCCTACTGTCATCAGTGTACATAATTTGTATGCATTTCCCATATATATTGATGAATAGTTACTGGCTGAAACTGATAATCAGTACTACAACTAGAACAACTAAATATCCCAAATCATCAGCCAATATTTAATTTTCCTTCAGATTTGCATATTCAAAGTACCTCAATGTATTCTAACTAGAGCTGTGAATCAAATAAAAACAATATAATTGTCAGACAAAAATATCATTATTTCTTATTAATATTGGGTACAGGAACAGAGCTATGTGTGATAGTTAAAACAGATATATGGACTCATTTTGCCCAGTACTGACTTTGGAGCTACCTACATTTTCAGGCAACTGCATACTCAGTCACTGCCTTTCTTTGCTTGATGTGACGGGGAGTAAGGGAAAGTCAATTTACCTAAGGCTCAGATAGATTAAATGTAACTACAAGAGAAAAAAGAGATCAATGATGCTAGCTTAGTCTTTATTCTCTTTCTGTGAGGGAAAGGGAAAGGGAAGGAATTTTTAAAGAACACCATTCTCCATGAAAACCAAAGAGAGGGGAGAGATGAAACTAGCTTCTGCTGGTCATTGAGATGCTTCTTGAAAGCAATAAACTTCATTTAAGCAGACACATAAAAAGCAGAGACAGTGCATTAACTTTTTAGTGACACATTTGTCCAAAGGAAGTAATGAATGTTATGGATCTGTATTTAACCTAAATGCAGAAAATAGATTCCTTACCACATTCCAAATTTAATGGGTAGGATTGGAAATGGCAGGATCCTCATACAAGACGTACACACAGAAAATCCTCTTGACACGAGACAAATGAATCAATTCCCATTCTAATGTGCTTCCTACCATGACTACAATATGAGGAGGATTACGGAAGGAGTGACATAAGAATATTCTGAGGCATATTACAGAGAAAAACCTGTCAGGTTGGTTATCAGTGAAAAGTCAGGATTAAGTACAGCAATAATTCTTAAGTCAAAGAGTTAGGCCTGGGTTGCTACCCAACTCTTCCCACAAAAGGAAAGTAAAGGACATTTCATGTAGGCTTTAAAGAAATTGTATGATTGAAATAATACAAGACCTGCAGAATAAGGCCTGTGATTGCTCAGTTTTAACACTTGAAAACCTACAGAATGGGCAGCAACTTTGCAAATGGATAGCACAAGGTACAGAGCTTCTCATTTATGTTCCTTTCAGGTTATACTGGCAGACACTGGACAAGGATCCTATGTGTGATGGAACTGATTTCAGAGCAGTTTATACAAATGGATTATATCCACTTGCCTTATTGTAAAAGCAGTTTTCATAACATTGTTGTCCTATTATATAGTCTACACAATTGACAGAACATAAAAAGATTTTGGGTTGGAGTTAGTGTCACTCTATCTCATAACTGAAAGTGTTGGTGAGTTCATCAGGATTTTTTCCCTTTTCATATGTCTAGAGTTTTCATTGTTTATGCTTTAGCTCACAGTTGCACTCTTTATGTGAAGCATGACTTGGAACTGCTCAAGATTGAGCAAGGAACAATGTAACAATGTAATCACTACCCTATAAATATTCACTTTGGCATTCAGTTTGAGTTGTCCTTGTAGAAATGATACATATTTCATTATATTGGTGAGGATACTTTTGGAATGTTATGGAAGAATAGGTAAGAATGTGTGTACTTATGTACTGTGGACAGTACAACTATTGAACTGTTATTTTTGTTTTTCACCAATTTACTACTCTTTAACAAACCACGTGTCTTCTCCTTAGCTCTATATGCTTCTTGGTCTTTTGGGCCACAGAATATTAGCTTTTAAATAGAAAATTAAACTAAGGTGAATCCACATGAATAACCTTCAACCCTCAAGCACTGGCACATGAGTCTCCAAGTTGTTTTCTTAAACCTGTTTGGATTAGTAACATTTTAAAGTTCAATTTTAATGTAGACTGCATTTTAGGTTTGTTATGATTGTAGAACAACTCAGTAGGTTGAAACGTTTCCTCATTTACCAAAATATTCTTACAAAAACTCCTTTCATTCAGGATTTTTCATTTCTTTATAAATTCTATGAAAATAAATAGTTCTTATTTGGTCTTTATTGAATGTAAATAAAGAATTAAACCATTGAATTTTGAGATACTCTGGACATCAATTAAATATAATTTCTATGAATTCCCAAAATATATTCATTTAGATGAGAGTCAGAAGTTTTAACATGCTGCTGCATAGTGAAGTGACTATAGTTAATGATAATATATATACATTTTAAATAGGTAAAAGAAAGGATTTTGAATGTTTTCACTATAAAGAAGTCATAAATAATAAGATGGGTATTTAAACATATACATGCATTAAAATAATACATGCTGTTTCATAGATATACATGATTTGTATGTTTATGCATCCTTTACAATTTTTTAAAATTTTAAAAAGCAAAAAATCAAAAATTAAAAATGATATAAATAAATTGAGGTGGAAAGGACTCTTCAACATAATAGTAAAATAGTAATTCATTTTAACCCATTAGCATTGTCTCCAAATAAATGGAAAATATAGAAAACACTGTGACATAATGAATATTTTTAAACTGTGTACATCAGATTGAATAAGATCAATTAAATTGAATTTATTGAAATAAATTTATTCTTAAATTCTAACAAGAACATAAGCATTTTCTCTCTCAATAACACCTTAATGCTGAATGAGAGCTTCTCCCAAATTATTGTAATGGAAATTATATAAAGTAAGGTTATAAATAGATATTTCACAAAGTGTATCATCATAGGGACAATTTTAAGATGGTGTTAAGAGCCAAGTAATTACATTGCTTCTACACAAAGTATGACTTAGGAAACATAAGTAAATATACTTTAAAGATAAAAATTTCAGCCCATTACAAAAATAATAGGCTACTAAGGAACACCTATTAAACTAAATTCAGAATACTGCTATTATCAGTGGTTTATACAGAAATACAACAAGAACACAGAGCTGGAAAACAATGTATTTTTGTTTTATTTTTTAGTTTGAAAAAGAACTTGGATATAGTTATCAGCATAATGCCAATTTGTTTTGAAAAAAAAAACTCCAAATTTTAGAACTAAATTGAAGAACTTGAAGAGCTTCATTAAAATACAATTGTGACTAACTTCAAAAATGGCAGCTTAAATGGAGAAACATTTTCATTAAAAATAAACAAATATGGCCTGGGATTTAGCTCAGTGGTATAAGCATGTGCCTGCCAATCGCAAGGTCATGAGTTCAATCCCAAGTACAAAAAAAAAAAAAAAACACCTAAAAGTAAGCAAATATTAGGAGGAGAAGCTAAAGCTAGAAACTGATCACATATGTGGGGGCATGGGCGAGGCAAGGCCAGTTCAAAAGACAATCTGATCCAGTCCAAGGTTGCTAGGCAAAAGGGTGTTACATGACACCAACGTGCAATAATGTATAAATAAATATGCTGTGGTGGTTGAGAAGTTCTTTCTTCTCTCAGCTGGAGGGATGCAGCTGATCTCAGATTTCTGTATATTGTCTATTTTTATTTATCCATCCTATTGCCATCCTTCCCCCAGGGAACTTTGAGAACTTCACTGGACCTTGTATATTGGTGCCTGAACAGGGACCAAGTTAAGAAGTAGTAAGTGAGGACACTTCTCACTGTGTGCACAAAACTTGGAGAAGTGCATTGATAGCATCAGTATTAATCACAGAGGTGTATTGATGTTGATATCATCAGGTGTAAAACATGGAGCAAGAGAAAAACAGGCTCACTAGGGCCAAAAGTATGTGGGGTGGGGGGCAACAGGCTCACAAGAAGCAAAAGAAAGCAGTGTATTGATTTTATCAGTTGTTAGATATGGAGCAAACAGATTCTCAAAAACCACAAATGAATATGTAACTGTCATATTCTTGATTTCTGTGTTTAATTTTGTGGATTTGCATTAGAGAGTCTTTTAGTAGTCATAACTCTGTTAGGATGACCACAGTGGATCTGGTTCTGAACACTATTTTAAAATCAGGTCCTAAATGGAAAAAAAGATGGTGGAACAATAACTCCACCGAAAAGTGGAGGCACTAAGGTGTGGAGAGCTTCCCTGACACAGCATGGCCTGCCCATGGGTCAGACTTAATGCCACGGCAGCTCAAGGGGGCCAGTGGCATAGAGCTGGTGTTTGCAAACCACTGTAGGCCTCAATGGGTAGGGTAGGCCGAGAGGAAAGCTCAGCAGGCCCTACCTCCATGTGCTGTGAGCTCTGCCAGCCTCCTGCCATGTCTTTAAACTGCTGGTCCACCCGAGCCCAGCACCATATTTGGCTCATGGCCTGGGCCACAGGTGCTGCAGTGGATTTCTGTAAAAAAAAAAAAAAAAATAGTAGCAGAATGACATTTAATCAGGTAAAAGGAAAAAGCTAGAAAGGCTCCTTTGGAAAGACTTTACTGCATGATGGAAGGGACCCAGCACAGTGCTAATTTGGGGTCAAGGGTATGCTTGTGCATTCCAGAGAATGCTCACTGAATGGCCTGAGTACTTGAACATGTTGCTAGACCCAACCTGGGGCCCATTGAAGGAATTAACACAGAATGCCAAGGAAATGGTAACCAAATATCAGAATCAAAAGTCTGAGTAGATGACAGGGTGCTTGGAGATAACAGCTGAAAGTGATGTGAAAGAAGGGGACACAAAAGTTACCAATATTCTTAAGACAAAATATAACACAAAAATATATATTAATTATAGATAAAAGATTTTATTTCTTCCAAATTATTTTATAAGATATATTTGTTAACTGACAAATAATTCTGACTATTCAATGATTACAAACTTCCAAAATTAAACGCCAATGATTCTCACTCTCTAAAATTGTAGGAAAGTTATTATAATTCAATTTGGTTTAAAATATATTTGAGTTCACTCTAATTTTGTACGATGTTTGTCTGTTCATCTAACCTGTGGATTTATTTGTTTGCTTGTCCATTCTATGAAGAGTTGTTTTTTATTGGAGCTCAACATTTTTTTTCTTTTTCCTCTTTTTCTTTTGCATCTTGGATCATTTTTTCATATTTCACTTGGATTATGGTTTTAAAAAGCATGTTTCCATCTGAGTTGCCAGCTGTCAAAATATCAAATTTGATAAGTCATCAAAAATTGTTAAGATAACTATAAACAAAAATCACTTAGGGTGGGGAGAAATTATTGGACAGGACTCCAATTCATGAATAAGAAAACAGCTGCCTGAAAACATTATCAGTTCTAGTTTATTAATAAGAGACCTTCATGATCTCCGTTGCCTTTTGAGAGACACCTCA
Source organism: Hydrochoerus hydrochaeris (assembly GCA_004027455.1). Lineage (NCBI taxonomy): Eukaryota > Metazoa > Chordata > Mammalia > Rodentia > Hydrochaeridae > Hydrochoerus > Hydrochoerus hydrochaeris. The sequence goes on from PVLA01004583.1 coordinate 81,456, forward strand.
ATGAATGATACTAAAATATATTATTGTAATGTTTACATTGCTCCTTAATCGAAGGATTAAGTTTTCTATACAATAATGTTTCTGATTTATAGATGCTCTGGTACAAAGGTTTTCCTATGATTATGACATTTGCTTGTGATTGTTATGGTTTTTGTAGTATATTGAATGTGTTTATGCCTTCAGAGGAGACATTTTGAATGGCTAATCCTACTGGTACCTCCTACACTAAATCTGCAACTGATAATCATTTGGAAAGCTTGATAAAATTCAGTCCCTTGTTATATATTGAAAAGGAATCTTAGGGTAACATTTTTTGTTGTTTTTTAACTACTACTGTTATAATTCTTAAACAAAACACTTCCATGTCTGATAAACTAGTCTAGCTCCCAGGTTAAATAGCAAATTTTAATGTTAGTTTTCTTTCCTTTAATGGTTGGTTTATTTTAAATGTTATAAGCTGACAGTTTGATTGTATTACCTAGGGTACCTATGAGCAAGTACATAAAACCAAAGCACAAAAACAATACATAATATATAAGAAAAAGAAACTTCAGAAAGTAGAGCATCTTGATGACTTTCTAAGAATACAATTGAGTTTAACATTATCAATGATCAAATGATGGCTGGGAGGTCATTGTAGAGGTGCTTTTAATTGGGAAATTTAGGACTAGTAGTACAAATTTGGCACACAAGGGAAAGAATATATGCTTTCCTAGTACACTTCCCAGCTAAAAAAGAAACAAGTCTCATTAACTAAAACAGTGCCATGCATTCACTAGTTTGCATGTTCCTGTTAAACAAAACAAACATAAGTCAATGAGTTATTATTATAGATCTATTTGTAGTCTATTTAAGACTTTTTAGACTATAACTATTTTAATCAGACTGTTGTTAAAATCAAAGCACTACTTGCTATATATTTTGTTTTATTTTATTTTTCCTGCACTGTTTTTTTATATTAGTGTCTACTTTTATTAAAAGCTTTTAAAACGTGAGTTTGTGATAGTCCTTTACTATCTTTTTAAAAAAATTTGTTTAAAGAGGAAAAAAAAGCAAAACAAAAAGGGTAGAAATAATACAGAATTTTTAAAAAAAGTAATAAATCACTAGTTGATAAATATATATTGTCTTCTTAGAAATAGTTGTTCAAGTTACAAAATTAAAGCATAGAAAGTGGACATCCAAACAGTGAGACTGTGAACAGTTCAGTTCAATGATCCAACAAAAACCTGGTGATATGGTTATCAATCCTACACACTTAAACATGCATACAGTTATATCCTTTAGAGCACTTTTTTTCCTCTCTTTTTTACAATAACAATTAATGCATTTTGGGTTTTATTACTCCCACAGTTCTTATTACTTTTTATACTAGAGACACAATGTGATATTTGTAAATATGATTTTTATTTATTTTACTTATGAGGATAGTCTCAAGTTGTCTCCATTTACCTATGAAGGCCTCAAGAACATCCATTTTGTAGCTGAGTAATATTCCATTTTATAAATAATACCACATTTTTTTCATCCACTCTGTGGTTGATGGGTATATTGGTTGCTTCCAAGATTTAGCTATTACAAATTGTGCTGTTATGAACATGGTTGCACACATGTCACTGTGATATGAATTTTTCGTATTTTCTGGGAAAATATCCAGGAGGGGTAATACCTGGATTGAATGGAACTTCCAATCTTCATCTTCTAAGAAATCTCCATATTGATTTCCATAATGGTTGCACCAGTCTACATTCCCACCAACAGTGGAGCAGTGTTCCTTTTTACCCACAGCCTCTCCAACATTTGTTATCAGTTGACTTCTTGATGGCAGCTATTCTTTCTGGAGTGAGATGAAATCTCAGTGCTGTTTTAATTTGCATTTCTTGAATGGCTAGTGATGGTGAACATTTCTTTATGTATTTATTTGCTGTTTGTATGGCTTCAACTGAGAAATATGTGTTCATGTCAGATGTCCATTTTTGGAGAGGGTCTTTGAATTTGGGGAGGTGATGTTTTTCAGTTCTTTATATGTCTGGTTTATATGTTTATATGTTTTATATATCTGTCAAAATTGCTATATCTTCTTAGTTGAGCTTTGGTAGTCCTTTGTCTGAGGGGTTGCTGGCTAAAATTCTTTTCCACTCTGTGTGTTTTCTTTTCACTCTGTTGGTATTTCTTTTGAAGTGCAGAAACTTTTCAGTAATATGTGATCCTAATTGTTGATTCTTTGAAGGGTTTTCCGTGCAGTTTGTGTTTTGTTCATGAATTCTCTGCCTACCCCTATGTCTCCAAGACTTCTGTGTTTCCAAGATCTACCTTGACTTCCAGTAGATTTAGTGTTTTTGTTTTAAGATTGAGGTCCTTGGTCTATTTAGACTTTAGCTTTGTGCATGGTGGTAGGCATAGATCTAGTTGCAGTCTGCAGAGTATGGAGAGCCAATTTTTCCAACACTAATTATTAAAGAGGTTTTCCTTCTTCCAGGGAACATGTTTAGCCCCTTTGTCAAATATCAGGTGGCTGAGTGTCTTTGTAGTTGTGCTTGCATCTTCTAATATTTTCCATTGATCCTCAGGTCTATTTCTTTAACAGTACCATGCTGATTTCATTAGTGTGGCTTTATAGGATACTCTCAAATCAAGAATTGTGATGCCTCCTGCCTTGCCTTTGTTGCCCAGAATTGCCTTTGCTATTCTAGGTTTCTTTGGTTTCCAAATGAATTTTAGAATTGTTTTCTCTAGATCTGTGAGATATCTCAATGGTATTTTGATTGGGATTGCATTAAATCTGTATCACAGTTTTGGGAGTATGGCCATTTTCACAATGTTGGTCCTTCCTAGCCAAGAGCAAAGAATATCCTTCCATTTTATGATATTCTCTTCAATCTCCTTTTTTTAGCATAGCTTAATTTTCAGCATATAGGTCTTTTAAATTCTTTGTTAGGTTGATTCCTCAGTATTTCATTTTTTTAGATGGTATTTTGAAGGGTGATATTTCCATAATTTCTCTCTTGGTGAGATTTTGTTTGTGTGCAGGAATGCTCTTGATTTTTGAGCATTGACTTTTTATCTAGCTACACAGCTGAATTTGTTTATTACTTCTAGTAGTCTTTTAATGGAGTTTTTTAGGTCTTCTAAATAGAGTATCATGTCATCTGCAAATAGTGATAATTTAACTTCTTTCTTTCCTATCTTTATTCCTTTTGTTTCTCTCTCTTGTCTGATTGCCCTGGCTAGTATTTCCAAAACTGTATTGAATAGGAGTGACAATAGTAGACATCCTTTTCTTACACCTGATTTTTAAGTGAAAGCTTTCAGTTTTTGTCCATTTTGTATAATGTTGGCTGTTGATTTGTCATAGATGGCCTTTGTGAGATTGAGATAGACACCGTGTATTCCAAGGTTTTGAAAGGTTTTTATGATGAACATGTGTTGGCCTTTATCAAAAGCTTTTTCTGCATCTGTTGAGATGACCTGGTGGTTTTTTATTTTGGCTCTGGTGATGTGGTATATTACATTTATTGATTTGCATATGTTTAACTATTCTTGCATTCCTGGAATGAATCCCACTTTTTTGTGATGGATAATCTTGATGATTTGATGCATTCTATTTGCCAATATTTTATTGAGAATTTTTGCATCAACGTTCATTAATGAGACTGGCCTATACTTCTCCTTTTTGGTTGGGTCTTTCTCTGGTTTTGGTATGAGAGTAATACTTGCCTCCAGGAATGATTTAGGGAAGATTGCTTTCTTTTCAATTTCATTAAAGACTTTAAGGTATATTGGCATCAAATCTTCTCTAAATTTATTGTAGAATTCAGCCATGAATCCATCAGGACCTGGGCTTTTCTTTGTAGGTACATGTTTAATTATGTTTTCAATTTCAACAGCTGATATGTGGTTATTCAAAATTGCTATGTCTTCTTAGTTGAGCTTTGGTAGTTCATATGTTTCTAGAAATCTGTCCATTTCCTCTGTGTTTTCCACTCTATATGAGTAGAGATTTTCAAAACAGGTATTCATGATCTTTTGAATTTCAATGGGATCTGTAGCAATTGCCCTCTTTTCAGTCCTTATTTTGTGAATTTGGGTTTTTTTTGCTTTCTTTTTCTTGTTAAGGTTAGCTAGGGCTTTGTCAATTTTGTTTATTCTCTCAAAAAACCAGATTTTGATTCATTTATTCTTTGTGTTGTTTTTTTAGTTTCAATTGCATTGATTTGTGCTCTAATCTTTACAATTTCCTCTCTTCTATGAGCTTTGGGTTCAGCTTGCTCTTCTTTTTCTAGAAACTTGAGATGGAGCATTACATTGTTTGTTTGTGCTTGTTCTGTTTTCATGATAAGACAATTTATTGTTATATATTTCCCTCTTAAGACCACTTTCATTGCATCTCACAAATGACAATATGTTGTTTCTGCATCTTCACTGAATTGTAGGTATTGCTTTATTTCTTCTTTAATTTCATCTGTAGCCCACTGGTTGTTCAAAAGATTGTTATTTAATTTCTATGTTATCATGCAAGTTTTGCAATTTCTTTTGCCATTAATTTCCAATTTCAGTAAGCTTTGGTTATATATTATGAATGTGATGATTTCAATACCTTTGCATTTACTTAAAAATGTTTTATGGGATAATATATGGTCTATTTTGGAGAATGTCCCATGCACAGCTGAGAGGAATGTATATTCTGATGTGGTTGAGTGGAACATTCTGTAAACGCCTTCTAAGATCAATTGCTCGCAGGTATAATTCGGTTCTATTATTTCTTTGCTGACTTTTTATCTAGTTGATCTATCTCTTTGTGACAATGGGGTGTTAAGTTCCCCTGTTATAATTGTGTTCTTCTGTATTTGTTTTTTTATGTCCATTAGTATTTGTCTTATATAGTTGGGTGCTCCTGTATTTGGTTCATATATATTTGTAATTATTAGTTCTTCCTCTTGGATTGTTCCACTAATGAGTATGTAGTGACCTTCTTTATCTCTTTTAATCATTTTAGGTTTGATGTTCATGTTGTCTGCAAATATAATAGTTACCCATGTTTTTTTCTGGGTTCCTGTTGCATGGAATACTGTTTTCCATCCTTTGACTTTTAATCTTTGAGTTTCCTTTTGGGTCAGATGTGTTTCTTGTATACAGAATATTGTGAGATCATGTTTCTTGATATATTCTGTCAACCTATTTATTTTGACAGGTGAATTGAGGCCAAATACATTTATGGATATCACTGATATGTACTGGCTCAATGATTCTCTGTTATTAGCATGATTTTTTCTTCTCTTTCATTTCCTACTGCAGTTGAATCAAAATATATCAAAGTAACAAAAATGACTGTTATGAAACAATAAAATATGATATTGGATATTGAAGTAGTCATAATTACTATGGAGAATCAGAGTCAAAAATATTAAAACTGGAAAACACATAAATGAATAATTTATCTCCTTTTTGTCTAAAAGAACATTCCTATTATTCACCTCTCCAAATAGCCAAATATTACCAATGATGATATTTTCTTCTGCATCTTTTACTATTTTTCTATCTTTCCCTGATTCCTTATGAATTTAAGGAATTGGCTTAAAATAGTTCTGCTTATTCTTCTCTAAATTTATATGGAGAGTACCACCAAAGAACATTTCTGCACAAAGAAATTATGCAAAAATAATATTAATGTAAAATAGTCTCTTTTTTTAAAGTTCAAAGTTCCAACTTGGCTATTTATTTATTTGTGGTGCTGGTGATTAAACTCATGAATTCACACTTGTCAGGCAGGCATTTATGCCACTGAGCTAAATCCCCAACCCTGTAAAATAGTCTTTAAGAAGTTTAGTTTAATTTAAAATTGTATTTAGGAAATAAATTCCTTCAGTATTTTAATTAGACATCTTTACATATGGTTTAATTGTTTTTTTAATTACCCATTTTGGATTGAATCAGACAAGAGCTTTGTTGATATATAGACACACTAAAAGGGTTGAAATGTCCTTATTTGTCAGAGATAGGGATCAGTTTGGTGCACCTGAGGAAAAACTCTTAAATTTTGTGGTAAAAAATAAACAAAAAAAAAATGGGAGAAATGAGAGGAAGCAAAGAAAAAGAAACAGATTGAGACTGTCTCAAATGTAAAATAGGCATATACGCAGAATCTCAAGGATAGAAATACTTAATTTTTTTTTTACTTCTTAATCTCAGAGGTGAAAAAATAAGCACATCTCGTAAGTAGCCAGATTCTTTACCTAGAACCACTAATATCTACAACACAGTAGAAATTAGAAGTTTCTGTGGTTGTTAGGTTAGACTTTCTCAGTCTCTGTGTTTAGGTATGGACCTACCATTGGACTGATATCTCTGAGGAATTCCCAGCATAGTCTGTTGCAGCCATTAACATCAACAGCTTTTAAAGGAGGAAGTATATTGCAAACAGTGTGGATGGAAACTTGAAAGTAGACTTTGCGTCTAGAGCAAAGGAATGAGAAGCCCACGTGTGTGCAGATTGCCATGCAGACAGTTTTGAAATTTTCTTGACTTCTTTAGTGCACCATGGTAACAGTCTTCTGATTTTGTTGGGAAAAAAAATCTGTTTGCACAAAATAAGTGCAAAGGAAGATTGTAGGAGAGTAGTATATTGAAAACTTTAAACTTTCCCTCATAGTGCTTTTGAATTGTAGTGATACAGTGAAAATTCACAGTTCATGGTTGTTGATCTTCTGGTTGTAAAAGAAGTAAGCATAAATTTCTCAGACAGAGTTAATATTTAGGGTTATACTATAATATGATTAAATGTGAATGTGTTGCTGATTTTAAACACAAACAAAAATAAACTTTTCAGGTCAAAATATTGCATGTTTTGAAGGAATGCAAGCAAATAAACAAAGAGAAAACACAACATTTTGGCATTATAGTCTACTCCAATGAGAAATGCTAAAATAACAGAAAAATGAACAAAGAGTGTAGCTGGTATATCTGAAAAAAATGGTACTGAGCCATCCAGAAGAAGGTTCTAGTTTTCCATTACATTTCTGTGTTTTGCTATCCTCTTCCCAAGTTGAGACTGTTGTGTGGTATAATAATTCCAGGCTGTTTTCATTACAGTGCACATCTTGGTAACTGTCAGACAAGTTTTACAGTGTCCCATGGCCCATGCTGGTCCCTCAGGTCACACTGCCTCAGTCTCTTTATGAGTGAGAAGTCTCTTATTTTCACCACATATCATCCAAATTCTGAGCACTTGATGAAATGATACAATCTGTTTTGCCCCTTGTGATTTCCTAACATACTCTGTAAAGTGCTGTAAATCTTATTAATTTGCTCTGATTTGGGTAAATGTTATAAATATTCAGACTCTGGGCTTTATAAAATGTTTTCTTGGCTTCATAAATGTTTTTCTGGCTCATAAAAATGTATAAACACTTTAAAGAATTTTTGAGTTTTATTATTTGGCTTACAAGTGTGTACTGAAAAAATAAAATTTCAAAATCTATAATCTTTAAATTTTGCAGTCTTTTTAATCATCTTCTAAACTAACATTTAGCTAAAATTATCCATATATTCACAGCATGTATACTATATGTAGTTTATCCTACATATTTATCCTAATGAAAGAAAAAGGTCAGAATAAGTCTGTTGTATAGTAATTACAACACTGGAAGAAGTTTTATCCATCATTGATACACATGAAACCTAAGTAATGAAAGAAGACTCAAGAACTTTAATCACTAGTATATTTCATGTGTACAAGTGAAGAACATTTCTTGTAATCTAATGGACTGGCAAAACTCATTGCAGAAAAAAAAAAACAAAAGTAACTGAAATCAATCTACTGATTTGAATTCAACCTATTCCTTATACTTGTGATTAAAAGCCAAGGAGAATTACACAACCATTTCCAAAACAAATAAAAAGTCACCATGGGTACTAACATATTTTCAGTGAACACATCTGAAAGTACTTATTAGAAATAAAAAGGAAAGCAAGGAGAAATGTATCATTGGAAGCAATGCATTAACTTTTTCCAGGGAAGAGTCCTTGCTTAACAATTAGAAATCAACAAAGGCACAATACTAACCTGACTCTAGTGATGATGGAATTGTGCTGATCTGCCAGATGTTTCTACATCTGCAATACACCTGTTTAAACAGAACTACTGAAAGATTTGTGAAGAAGACTCTGGTAAAATGTAAATTCTGTAGTACAATGTTTTCTCTGTCATCAAAGGAATATATGGGATACTCCCAATTCAATCATTTTAACAAAAAGAATTTATTCTAAAAACAATACTATTTTAATCAGGATGAAATCATATTTTACAAACTTGAAAAAATATTTTTAAGTATATACATTAATGAATTGAGTGAAAGTAAGGCTCTAGAACACTGGATGTTAATTTTATTCTTGGTTTACTACTGACATATAGCCTTAAGTAATTATATACATAAGGTAAAATCAAAGAGTACAAGAGATTCAATATCAACATTCAGTATCAAGTGTCATAATGAAACCTTAACTCTCTGTGACTATCCACTTCTGAAGAGTGGTCTCTCTTCTCTTTTGGAAATTTTTGTAAATTCTTTCTAAATAATGGTAACAAAAGAAAAAAGAAAGAAAGAAAGAAAAGGATGTATGCAACAATAAAGTATGACTTATTACTAGCATGAACTTGTTTCCTAAAGATATAGAATCCATGTGCAAACTGAAAGGTATGTACGAGTGTATCAGCATGAATCCTGCAGGCAGCCAACACTCACCTGCTTATCAGTAATCACTTATTAACAAATAATGTATTAAACCTGTGAAGTACATATGAAAAATTAAAACATGAACTTATTTGATGCTGGCTACTTTTTGCAATACCCTCTAAAATTGTATCACATGCATCTTTCAATAAATTAGTTTCTCTTCCAGAAGTTTAATGATGATCATCACTGGCGTATTTTTTATGTTTCAAAGCTATCTATACTGGTTATAGTGCTGAAAACAAGTGCACACATTTGGGCTATTTTTCAAATAAACTTTTAATATAGCATAAGGTTTATTTTTCCTAGTTTCATTCTTTAATGTACTTATTCAAAGATATACTGTAGTATTTCAAGTTAGCCTAGTTTGACCACTACATATTTTTTTGATTTCCATTAACATTTGTTGAGTTAAAAAAAAATGCTTGGATCTAATGCCTACACTCGAGGGGCCATGCCCAGACATCCACTTCTTTCTCCCCTTAATACAAAAATACTACTTCTACATTTTCCCAACTTGTAATCTATACAGGAGAAAAGTTGCAAACTTGAAAGTCAGCTCCTATAATGAACTAAGGATTCTTGCTTCCAGATTCATGGTTCTGTGCCTAATTTCAAATACTGTTTTGACAATTACACAAGGGAATCACATCTTTTAACTCTAATACTTGGTATGCAGACTTTCAAGCTTTCTTGTTATTGCTTTAGTCCTTTAGTTTCTAAACAGTTTGAGAGATGCAATATTTTGAAGGTCTTGCATTTTACTATAAATTTAAATATCTATTTTGTTTATTTGCCTTCAACTTATTTAGAATGCCTATATGTATCCCTTTAACTATTCTTTACTATATGGAATGTGGCTATTCTGTTCAATCTTTTTTTATTTTAAAAAAGAAAAAAATAATAAAAATAATGAAACAAAAGTTCAAAACAAGATGATAGAAGGGTAACAATAGCTAATACATTGTGTATTGTTATCTTAAAAGTAATTTTTCAGAGTACAAGATATAGTCATGAAAAGTTGCCTACACAAAATTTGCATAAACTTTTCTTTTTGATGAAATATCAGGTCTTATTTACACTTTTAGCTTCTCACACTAGGAGACAGTCTGATGTCTACACATGTAAGTCTGATTTATTTCACTTATGAGCATGGCCTCAAGTTGCACCCATTTACCTGTAGAAGTCTCAAGTTTATCCTTCTTTATGGCTGACTAGTATCCCATTGTAATGCTTCGATCTCTATTTGCCCTATTCTGGTCCATTTCTTTCAATAGTAGTCTGCTATAATCATTAGTGGTATGATTAGTGCCAATATAGAAAGCTAGATAAAGATACAGTGCATATATATATATGTGTATATATATATATATATATATATATATATATATATATATATGTATGTGGAGGGGTAGTTTTATAAAGGTGACTTTTGCTGACTATGGTATAGGGCACATGTGGAAATACTGTTGGGAGATGTTTCTTGCGCTGTGATCTCCATACTTAAAATTAAATAAACTATAAGGCAAAAAGGAATCCAAGTGAACTTAAAATAAGCAAGAGATCTTATAATTATTTTAGAAAAATGTGATTAAAATTACTGTGCGATAACGGTTAAATAGAGATCTCTTATAAATATTCCAATTCAGCTTAGAAACCATTATTGATCAAAATAAGAAAAGCACTCAATGCGATCTTACAAAACAGATCAAACTATTGAGTGGAAGTATTTTTCTACGGTTAATAATTGATTTTACTCTTTGTCTCAGCCTCAGAGAAATGACGTAAATAGTTTGATTCCCTTTTCATAAAAGAGGAAACGAATCTTCTCAAATAAATGAGATGCAATGTTAAACATGCTGTAAGAGACAGAAGTAAGAAAACAACTTTATTTGATGAGCCAATGAACTATTTTAAAAGAGTGAAAAGAAGATGGGTTTTATGATGTGTTATAAAGCCAGAAAACTACAGCACAGCAAACTGTGTGTAGAAATATTATTAACGACAGTAGACTGAGTACTTTCATAATAACCGTAGTCCAGCCAAGGCTGTAAAACACAAACAGTAATTTCACAAAATACTGAACATTTGCAATTGTAAAAAAAATTTCTTTAAAGGTGTTGACCTGTTACACGTGTTTTACAAAGACAAATCCCCTATTTTTCTGGCTTGTCATTTTATTTCCATTGCTTACCTTGGCGGAGACTGGGGGAGAGTTTTGAATACTGCCCTACTTAGTTACAATGTACTAAAATTATATACTAGTGTCTATCAACTTATATACATTCAGTCATGTAGAGTAGAAAAGACCCCAAGATCTAAGACTAAAGTATAGTCCTATATACATCGAAAATAAAATTTCACAAATATGCCCATCTTCCTGTCAGTGGGTCACAATATTAGCTTCAAAATATTTATTTATTAATAACATAGAGGAGCTTAACTTGGGTGTAAACATGAGATGTAGCACATACAAAGGGTAGCTTACATGCTGCAAAAATTTAAGAAATATCTGGCAGAATAAAGTGTGACACATATTGAGAGATGATTCATCCTCAGTGTTTTCGCCCATCTTCTGTTTTGGAGTCTCAGAACTCACAGTTTTTCTAGGATTTTTTAAACAATATGGCACAATATGGTAGATAAACACAGTGTTTCCCCCTAAGGCTGAAAACAGATCTGTTTGCTGACCAGAATGAAAAAGATAACGTCTTCCTCTAAACAAAGATAAGATAAACAGCTTGGTACTAGGTTTTAAAAAAATATTCTATAAACAGAGGGTCCCTCAAATGAGACCTAACTACTAGGTGGGTGCAGCAGTCTGGGTTGCTTTACGTTAGCCCTAGGGAATTTTAGGACATATGCGATATATGGAAACATGAAGCTTCTGTTCCCTCCTTTGCCATGAGTAGTGAAGTCCTATGTCTCTGACCCAAGAGTCTGCTGCATTCTTTTAGCATAGATGAACTGTAGCACAATAACTTGTCATTCTACAGACAGGATAAAACATCAGAGCTTTCACAGCTGTTAGCATCTACTTTTTAAAACTGGTAGTATGAAAATAAGCATATTCAGTCTTAGTTTTACTGTGAGTTTTTCAGCAGTTGTTTTAAGCCTTTCTCAATTATTAATGATTTTTTTAAATTATCATTTTCATTTATAAGTTTCAAAACTGAAAGCTTGAAAATTACTTTTCTAAGACACTTATAAGAGTTGTGAGGATCTAGAACACAGATTAAATTTGTAAATGTCATATGCATTTTCTTTTCTTTTATTATTGATAGTCTCTTGATAGCAAGCTCCAGTTAAATATATAAATAAATATTCTTTATGAATATATATTACCAATGAATTTGTCAACATATTTAATTACTATTCCATGGTAAAATAAAATTTGTCTCAAAATAAACCCAGGGGAGATATGAATTAGGGCATCTATTTATCTTAAACATAAAACAGCATCAAGTTAAAAAAAAAACTAGGTACATAATAATGATTACATACAACAAAATCTTTACAAAACTTTTAGGAAAAAGATAATAAAATACAACAACATCACAAATTCAATATCTGTTTCAAACAAATACTAGCAGTCCATTATAATTAGATTCCTTAATATGTTTAAGCACAGTTTAATAGGGAAAAATGAGAAATGCACTTTTCTTGATTCACAGATATGTTAAGGGCTCAAAAATTGAAATTAGTATTATATTTGGTCACAGAAATTTTTATCAGTTTCTAATATTTTTATGTAACTGAAAGGAAATGGCCAAATTATCATCATTTATCTCCTTAATTTTGTCTCTCTCTGCTAAAATGTAAACACTGATGACATTTCCCACTGGCTATTTGTTCATGAATTGATAGTTATTTTATTTACAAGCTTTTATTTAAACTTTTATATTTGAACAAAGAAAAATGTGTGATTTGATAAGTGATCAGCTTAGGCTTGATGTGGGTCAAGTGACGGGAGGTAAGGCCTGAAAACTGTGCTGAGAAAGTGTTCTCTGTGTCTCCTTTGCAACACATTTGTATTACATTAGAAGAATTACAAAATGAGACCTAGAAAGCCTTTGAATAATGTTGCCTAAATTAATTCTCCTTATGTAATGTGAACTTTAATTATCTGAAGTCATATTTTCTACACAATCCTAAACATAATAGATTTCCTGGTATTGTGTGATTCCTAATACAAAAAAAATGGGTGAGATATATTTTAGTGGGTTTTTTAATAACATAAAAAGCATGTTATCTATTCTATGCAAAGATAATTTTTGCAAAATCCATAGTGGTTTTGGTAGCTTTTTGTATGTTTTAGAGCTGTGATTTAGACTCTAACTTGTTCACTGGTTAACTTTTTAAATGAAATCCATTTTTTTGTGTGTGTTCTGTTATAATTTGCAGGGATATTTTCTATTAATTATATGACTTACTGTTATGCAGTTGTTTGCCAGTCTCAGTAAAACTATGGCTGATGTATCATTAATTAAATACTTATTACATGCTTTGCCAAAGTTACTGTGATTGTTACTAGGGCAGTTATTTAAACATAGTATTGATTTATCTTTATTATGTAACTTTATTATGTAACTATCCATAGCCTCATTTATTATCTAAACTAATCTTCAAATTCCTTGTAAGGGAAGTAGTATTATTATTTTTACAAATAAGACATTTGCAGTCCTAGAAGTTGTAGCAGTTACAAAATAGCTATTGAAGAAGTTTTAAATCCAACTTAATCTCTAGGGGCCTGCACATAACATTATGCTATAAAGTATGTGGGAATAAAGCATAAGTCTCCTCACAGGGTTATAAAGAGTAGTTGCATTATTGCATAAAAAGTAATATAAGAGATAATTATGACATGAATAAGAAATCAGTTGTCAAATAATCTAGTAAATATAAACGTCTATTATGAAGCACATATATGCATCCATAATAATTATGTGATAAGTTTTATTCTGATTATATAATTTCTAAAATTCCTGAGCAAAAAATTTTAACTACAGATTAAAAGACTTACTAGGGGGATTTCCCTTTTTTTGTGATGAGTGAAATTTTTCATGCTATAAATTATGCCAAAAATAAAAATGTGAATGAAATTTTAATTTTTTTAAACCTAAATCCTTTCAAGATCACTGTAAGAAAGTACCAAATCAACCCTCAGGTAAGTGTGGGAACACAACAGCATAATTTTATAATGAAAAGTCATTGTTTTGGTAACATATTTTCTGATCTGGAAAACTTAAATTTTTGTTTTTGTAACCTCATGATTGATTAAGGTCAAGAAATAAAAACCAAATGTCGGCAAAATGTAGGCAGTGAACAAGAGCTCTTTCCACAAGAGCTGTTTCCAAAATTCTGTCCTTTGAGGAGGATAAAGATAAAAGGACTAGTTGTCACCACGCCTGATATTCCTCATCTTCCATCGTTTAAAGATGTTCTAGAAAGGATCTGAACAGATTTTTTTCTGAGAAAGATAAACATAAGGAAGCCATCCATGGATGCTAAAACAAATCTTCCATATCAATAGAGAGTAAAGATACTTAGAATGACAGAGTGATACAGAGCATATTATAGTAACACCTCAGTTCATAAAAATCATGGACAATTTGATTTGCAAACAGAAGCCTTTGGCAAAAGTTTACTTCTCTTCTAAAACTCCACAACAGATGAGGAGCATGATCATGGCCATCTCCTACAAAATCATGGAGCAGATTAAGTTTGTGAATCCAGTACAACTGCATAAATAGAAAAAATGCAGAAAATACAGACAAACCAGCAAAGACTATACTAGAATCATCAGGTTCAGATTATAAAGTAATTTAATTTAATGTTTTTAAAATAATGGATAAACTACAAAATATCAATAAGAAATTATAATTTAGAAAGTGATATAGCATAATAAGATTTTAAAAGAATGAGATTTAACTTCTAAAATTAAAAAAGCAAAAGGAATATCTTACTATTTAGAATATAAAAAGGACATGAAAGCTAAATTAAGACACCACTGAATTAGAAAATAAATCAAGATAATCCAGAATTCAGCAGGGGGAAAATGCAGGAAATATTTTAGACAAAATAAAAGGGGTAAAAAGAGTAAACATGTACTCAGACAATGTGATAGAAGAATCAAGGAGAAAAAATAGCTCAGAGAAAATATTTGAGACTTTTCCAGAATTGATAAAAGACTCTAGTCTTGAATGCAAAACCAACAAACCCAAACCCAGTTATGTCAAAAGAAAACTATACTTGTATATTTGATAAATTAACTTCATGGTAAAAAAGTGTAAAAAACATTTCTAAATTCAGAAGTAGAAGATATCTTCCCTTCAGATGTCTGACAGTTAAAGTAAAACTGATTTTCAAATGGTAGGTTGAAGGGAAGGGGGAAAGGAAACTAAAGTTAAAGAGAAAATATTTACAATATGCTCAGAGAAAATGACTAATGTAGAAGATACATTTAATAAAATTTATCTCAAGAATAAAGAAAAGTGGAAAAAGATTAGGCAAAAATAGAAATTTTGTCATCAAAAGAAAAGGATACAAGGAATTCTAGAGTGAGACTGGACAAAAAGAAAGTAATTTAGGATACAATATCCAGGATGAAAAATTACTTAGTAACAATAAAAGTATAGGTACCTGTTTAAAAATTAGTCATGCAAATGTAACAATTATGTGGGAAAAGGCTATACAATTAGATTAGTATAGACCAACAACAATTAACTCAGGTTGTAGATTAATGAAGTAAATAAAACATTTCTTGTCTTGGAGGAGAAAATCCCACCAGTATCATTCATTAATGTCAATAGAAACAAGTAAAAGGCATATAGCTACTTTAGTATTCAAGAAAGAATTTTTTATGTCAAAAGTTTTACTAGGAATGAAAATGGATTCCACAAAATAGTAGAAATATCCATATCTCATTGTATTTTTAGCTTTCTAAAGGGACCATAATATAATAAAATATCACAAACTGAATAGCTTATACAAGAGAAATGCATTATCCCATGGTCTTTTAGGCCAGAAATTCAAGATTCAGGTATTGACAGCATTGATTCCTCTTGAAAGGTTGTTGAAGTATCTGCGTCATGTCTCTCTCCTAGGTTCTAGTATTCTATTAGGAATATTTAGTGTTCTTTGTCATATAGATGCATCATGTGGATCTCTGCCTTTGTCTCTGTCTCTGTATCTCTATCTCTGTCTCTGTCTCTCTCTTCTATCTCATAATCTTACTCATGAACAAATTATGGGCCACAATTCAACCCATAATCCTAAAACTTTCAGTAATTTAACTTTGTATACACTTGCTAATTATTGCATGTAGGTGGAGGCTGTGAATTAGTTAAGGGGTTTGCTTGAGCTGAGCATTGCAGTGACTGAAATATGAATGGTATAAGGAAGATGAAGTACCATAGAACAATTAAGTACTATTGAACTGGATCATAAAATATTGTAAGAAATTCAGTGTTTGGAAAATAAGAATTGAGAAGTATACTTCTTATACATCATGAAAGAGAGAAGAAAATAGTGGATATTAAACATGTTTGCATTGATTAATAATGAAAAAATTTTGCCTTAAACTGATGACATATCATTAGCAATTCTTTAAGGAAAATGTGTAATTAAATACAGGTAATGGAGAATGGCAATTTTAAAAATTTAAACATTCATCTCTGTACATTAAAGAAATAATTGTTTTATTTCTGGAAGACCTATTTCCTATTGATTATGAACTGTATCTTCCCTTTTGAAAGGGATTTATTTTCATATTTCTTTTTGTAAATATGATTAGAATTTTAAATAAGAATTTATTCTTTTGATAGAGTAAGCACTTATTAACTGCCTTTATGCTACCTACATTGCTACTATTTTGCATAGGAAGGTTTTGTGTTCCAAAAATATTTACTTTTTTGCTTCATATTCTTTATTCCTTTCACATAGTCTACTTTCATTCCAGGTATACACATATTCTATTTGTCGTAACAATGTAAATAACATGCTGATGGAGCATAGTTTAAGTTCAGTGTCAACGAATGCAATGATGTTAGAACCAAGCTTTCTCCTTACTATTACTGAATATACTACCATTAAATAGGTGCTTTTAGTCACCTATTTCAAAACAACACACAGGGGAAAAAATATGGTGGACTGATATGTAACAAGACAGAGAGCCTCTGTGAGAAAAACAACTCAGATGCTAGAATTTAACACCAGGGAGAAGACCAGACAAAAGGAGAGGAATTCTCACAACCCAGGAAGAAAGTGAGGAAAAGAAAAAGAAAAAAGAAAGAGGGTTGGAGCTGGACATGCTCCCATTGCCGTACTGGGTGTGTCTTAGGGTTGGGCAACTCATGATTGAGCTGAGGTTGTGGCCCTGTGAAGAGTGGGGGTGGTGAGCCCAGGATCCTTGGTGGGAGGAGGCACTACAACAGGGAGTGGAACTGCTGAACTGAGCTTCACAGACTTTGGTGAGTGCTGAAAACTGGGTTCCCCAGAGTGGGGTGACTGGCTAGATGACATATTGGAGTTGGTTAGGACAGGCTTGAATTGACAACTGAACTGGTGTCAGTTGGTGGCTCCTGGCACAAAGTGGATTGGTGGGATCTGCTTGGGCTGGGCCATGCCCCTGGTCGGGACCCAATAGCCAGGGATGAGGCTGTCCTGAACCTGTGACATCTACAGCATACACACTAACATGCTGAAGATACTCACTGGTTGACTGGCTTAGAGGGGAGGGGCTGGCCCACATTGCCCCTGTGTGCACCTCACAGATCAAGAGCAAACTGGAGAGGGCAGCAATCTCCTAGCCAGTACACTTCAGAAAAACTGTAAGCCATATGAAAAGGACCTGAGACCTCCACCATTCACCTGTCTGAAAGAAACCAGAAACATGACAAGACAAAGAAACAACAAAAAACTTCCAACCACAGGCCCAGGGAAAATAAGTTCAGGACAGATAAATACAGAGGAAATCGAGGGCAGCAAACATGCAATAACAGACATGGCCTCAATGGAAATAAAGAAATACTTCCATGATCTCATCGATGAACTTAAATTCTAACTCAGGTGAAGCAAGATATAAGAAGATTAATAAAAGAAATGCTGGGCTTTCTTCAAAAAGACACAAATGGAAGAATGGAGGAACCCAGAGAAAGGAGAGAAGCCTTTGATGAAGAACATAAACAAAATCTAGAATACATGAAACAGATCCAAAGAGAACATCAGGAAATTAAAAGCTCCATTGAAAGCTGACAAAACTTATTGACAGAAACAAAAGAAAGACTTTCAAAATGTGAAGATAGATTTGCAATGTATGATTGTGAAAGGTAGGATCTCTTAAAAATAACAAGGAACAAGGAAGTAATGATACAAAGGCTAGAAGATGCCAAGAGGATTTATAACTTAAGAATAAAAAATATGAATGAAGAAGCAGGAACAAAAACAAGTTAAATAAAAAGGCTATTCACAGAAATAATTAAGGAAAAGTTCCCAAGCATAGGAAACAGAAGTGATGTTCAGATATATGAGGCATACAGAACTCCAGCCAGCTACAACCAAAACAGATCAACACCCAGACATATAATAATCAGGGTCCCCGAACTCCATCACAAGAATAGAATATTAAAAGTGGTCAGAGAAAAGAAACATATCACCTATAAAAGACAACTCATCAAAATCACAGTGGACTTCTTGATACAAACTATCAAATCAAGAAGAGCTTGGAGTGAAGTATTCCAAGCCCTGAAAGAAAATAATCTCCAATCAAGATTGATGTATCCTGCAAAAATGTCTCTCAAAATTAATGGAAAACAAGATATTTCCATGACAAAGAGGAACTGGGGGAGTTCATGACCACAAACCCAACCCAACCCTGCAAAGAATATTGAAGGACATTCTAGAGAGAGAGAAGAAAATCACCAGGATTCCAGGAACAATGGCAGAAAGGCCTTAATGAAAGGGGCAGACAGTGGAATGAAGGAGAAAAGTAAACAACAATGACAGAAAAATAGCATAGCAGAGATGAGTTAGAGAAGACTGGCTATATCCCTGTTTTGTCTTGACTCATTTTGTTTGAGTCTGGTATACTTGCGAGTATCAAGTCTGAGAGTAGGGGCAACTACTCTGAAGATGATCAATATGATACCCATTCTGGTTTGATTATTAACTGCCTTTGAAGTCCTATATTGTCTCCAATGTTTGCTTTTTCTTTTTTTAAATTTTATTTAGAGGGAAAAAAAGCAAAACAGAAAAAGGGGTAGAAACAATACAGAATTTCAGAAAAAAAAAGCAGTAAGAAAACACTAGTTGATAAATTACATATTGTTTTCTTAGACCTAGTTGTTAAACTTACAGAATTAAAGCATACAAAGTGTACATTCAAACAGTGAGAATGCAAAGAAGTTCAATGATCCAGTAACAACTTAGCAACATGGTTATCAATCCTACACACTCAAACATATAGAGCAATTTCTTTTCTTCTTTTTACTTTTTAAGTACATTATCTGCTTAGTTATATCCTGTATCAGGTTGCTCAGTAACTTACTGACTTGTTTTGTTGTTGTTATATACTTTTAATCACCTTATAATTCTGTTGCCTTGTTTTTGAGTTTCTCCTCATCCATGATGCATGGATCAGCTTTGGTGGAGTTGGGAGATTTTTGGAGGTACTTTGTTACTTTCTTATCTACTTTTTTTTTTGAAGGTAGCAAAATACAGCAGAACAAGACAGGATGAACCCATGTGACCAAACTGCAATAAAACTACCACAGAACCTCAGAGCAGGTCACCAGGACACAAGCAATGGGCTCAATAGTACAGCCCATTTTGTTCACATTAGCTGTTCTTTCAATCAAGTATAGGAAAATGGAAGGAAATATTGAACTTTTAAAAACAGAATATTGAATAAAGCAGTACCATTAATCAAAACTGAGCAAAACAGAGTTAAAAATATTTGCCTTCAAAGAGATGACAGAAGGAAATCCCCCTTACTTGCCTTGCTGTACACATTCATCCTCCAAAAAGATACTCAGACCGCCAGTGTCTACTTGCTAATGGGGAGGGGATGGATCAATGTCTGATTCTTAGCCCGCACACTGGCAGGGCCCCAGCTGCTTACCAGGGTGGCCAGTAGGTCACCTTATCTCCCAGCACCCAAAGTTCCAACATGATGCAGAGCTTAGGAGTGGCTGATAGTTCTCACCCTAGTGTGCCAGTGGCTTGCCAGGCCACCAGCTGCTCACCAGGGCAGCGAGTAGGCTGCCTGTTCTCCAGCGCCTAAAGTTCTCTGCTTTTTCTTAATAGTGCTATGTACTGCTATGTTTAATTATACTATACCTGATCATATAGACAATTTTATTGAAAATAACAAGAGACATCATAGTAACTACTGTAGATCACCCAGTATTGTGGTTTTTTATTTCCTTTTCATTTTGTGTTTTTCTAGGAATTTGTTTTGTTAACCTGTTTCAATGTGTTTTTCCCTCTAATATGGAAAGGGTAGGTATACATGTAGAGACTTATACATGTGTAGAACTTTTAAATAGTTTACAAGAATTGACTATAGTTATTGTAAAAAAAGATAGGAAAAGAAAGTAATCTAAAGGATATAAGTGCATATATGTTTAAGTGTGTAAGATTGATAACTATATTAATAAGTTTTTGTTGGATGGGTGAACAGAACTGATTGCAGTCTCACTGTTTAAATATCCACTTTGTATGCTTTTACTTTTGTAACTTGAACAGCTACTTCTAAGAGAAAAATATGTCATTATCAACTAGTGATTTCTTACTGTTTTATTCTTGAAATTATATATTATTTCTACCCTCTTTGTTTCATTTTTTTCCTTAAATAAAATTTAAAAAAAAAACACAGACAAAATTAAGAAAGCATGATATGTTTTAGTGTTGATTTATTTTAAAAATAATTTAGGATAAGTAACTTATTTTACATTATAGCAATGATGTTTTATCTATATAGCTCAAAATCAAGAATTTATATTAAAAGTTGATAATATAATTTTGTGAGAATCATTAAAATGTTTAATATGTTAGAAACTGTGTGTGATTATCAAGTTTTCAGTGGACTTTTAATCATAAATGAATACCATATACCAGGCAAAAGAACTTGGTATTTTTATACAGTCACCTAACAATTTTATACAGAATTATGGACTCATATCATATCATATCATCATTCACCATTCAGTTGAAATACAGAAATTACTGATTTTTACAAAGGGTGGAGATACAATCAAAGGAACTGTAAATTATAAAAATTAAGCTAAAAGCTTTAGAAATCCAAGTTTTTGTTTACTATAAAAGATTCAGAGATTTGACATTTCACAGCTTTCCACAGTCAACCAAAGGTCTTAAAAAGGCTCTTAACTTTTCAAATCTCCTGCTAATGCATCTAACTGGTTCAACTTAAAGTCTACATACAACAGTGAAGACAAAGTTTCTTGACAACACTGCAGGTGTTCACACTTCCATTCTGAACAAATCATCAATGGGTTTTAAAGATTTCAAATACTAACAGAAAATGCCCGGGACACCCCTACACAAAATTTGAAATAGCAGAAGATAGAAACACAAGTTCTCATAACCTTTGAGTTATTGCAGTGTAACTTTGATGATATCAAACTTAGTGATTGCAGTAAGTTCAGGGCTGCACAATCTTTCTGTGGTCTCACTTATATAGTCAAAGATGACTATCACATTCACTCTAGCTCAAACACATTCTTCTTGGAAATAATTTTCAAAATTTTTCTGAGGTGCTTTGAAAGGGTTGGACATGATCAAACCGCAAGTGAAAATGTATATTACATGATCATAATGGGAAATATACATGTAGATAGAAACTGTTTTTAATAAGTTTTTTTACTGATTAAAAATAATGGAAGCTTTATTCTCCTTTAAAGTACAAGCTCTCATTACTAAAAATTCTTTCTTGTGTCTGTCACACTGAGATATATTATTTTCACTCCTTTCTTTCCACACTCTTATGTTAAATGATATCATATTGTTATAGTGAATGATGTAAAACATAAGCCATACCTTTTGGCACAAATACAACATTTGTTGCCTGTAGAACTGAACATTTATTGGACCATCCATTAGATTATGTTCTCATGTTACTAGTTAACCACACAACCGAAAACTCAGTCAAAGCTACCACAGAGAAGAACCTGATAAATACAAGCAGATGCCCACACACCGCTGTGTCTTTTCTCTCCCTGGCACTGGCTCTTTCCTGGAAGTGCACTATTTCTAAGAATCAACTAGTGATTTCTTACTGTTTTATTCTTGAAATTATGTATTATTTCTACCCTCTGTTTCACTTTTTTTTCTTTAAATAAAATTTTAAAAAGCAATACTTCCTTTACACTCACATGTATGTGAAGGAAGTATTTCTCTTGTTTTTGTTTTTTTTTCAAATTTATTGAAAACTGACTCATAAATTGATACAGAACAAAAAAGAATCTAAACTCAGTGTGGAAAATGATTGTAAATTAAGGGAATCAAATATGATAGAAATGTGAGGTTGCTGTGTTTCTCCTAGAAACATTGTATTTTCCTACTGTTTTCATTGAACTCACAACATTTTAATTTGTTTAATTTGCTTTTCTTTTTTGCATAATTAGGCTGTAGATTACTAATAATATCTCAAGTCAAAGTGTCTTTATTATATTCTTGCCTTTTGCATCACTAAATATTGATCCTAGACCAGTATTCCACTAGTACAGTACTTATAATCACTTTTTATATAGTCATCTATCCATTATTGTAAGTCATACAACCCTTCTTGTATTATGCTCTATTAAATTGTGAGAATATTTACTAAAGCACTATGTACTAATTTACTACTGTGATAATGTACTTACAAAAACTACTTAAAGTGTTCCTAAGAAGATGCAGTTAAAAAAATTCCAGGAAACATTTAACTGATATCTGGTCTAACTTCCCATTCTCAGTATAAAGACTAAAGAACCTGAGGAATGCAGTAGATCAATAGTCCTGGCTTTTGGTGAAGAGATGGAAAGATGGCAGATTGATAAGTAACAAGGTAAAGAGCCTTTCTGAGAGAAACAGCTCAGATGCTAGAATTTAACATCATGGAGAAGACCAGACAAAAGGAGTAGGATTCTCACAACCCAGGAAGAACCTAAGGAAAAAGAAAAGAAAAATGTTTATGGAAGTCTGGAGCTAGACATGCTCTCACTGGAGCTGGTCCCATGGTGTGCTAGGTGCCACTGGAGTCCAAGGACTCACAGTTGCAGTGAAGTTGGGGGTTCACAAGCCAGAGGACCTTGGTGAGAAGACACATCACAATGGAGAATGGAGCTGGCATGGAGATCTGCTCTGGCCCACATTGAGTGCTTGGAATTTGGTCTCCCACAGGAGGGGGAGATTAGATGGGAGACATTTTCAAGTCGGGCAGGATGGGCCTGAACCTAGAACCATAGTGGCTTCAGTTGACCACTCCTCAGAGCAGATTGGTGGGAACTGTTTGGACCAGGTCCTGCCCCTTTTGGAGATCCAATAGCCAGGGACAAAGTTGCCCCTGAAGCTGTCCTGAACTGGTCCCATGAGTGCGGTACACACTAACATGGTGAAGACCCTTGGTAGTTGACTGGCTGGGAGGGGAGGGGACAGCCTGCACCTTCTGTGCTTGTATTTCAATGGACACCAGAAGACTAGAGAGGGCAGCAATCTCTAGCTAGCATGCTTCAGAATAATCTTAAGCAATAAGAAAGGGCCTAGGACCTCTACCATACATTGTCTGGAAGAAACCAGAAACATGACAAGAGAAAGAAACAAAAGAAAGTCTCTAGCCTCCAGCCCAAATAATATTGGTCCAGGAGAGGTAAACACAGAAGAGATCAAGGGCAGTATACCTGCAGTATCAGAAGCAACATTATTTGACATAAAGAAATATCTTTGTGATGTTACAGAAGAACTCAAAACAGAAATACTAATACAGGTAAAGCAAGCTATAATAAAAGAAATGCTAAGCACATCTCAAGAAGATACAGATGGAAGAATGGAGGGGGACGGAAAAAGGAGGGAAACCTTCAATGAAGAATATTAAAAAAAATCTAGAAAACATTGAATAGATTCAAAGAGTTTAACAGGAAATTAAAAACTCCATTGAAAGCTGGCAAAATTCCTTGAAAAAAAACATGGGTAAACACAAAGGAAATACAAAGGCTATTCACAGAAACAATTAAGGAAAACTTCCCAAGCATAGGAAAATGAAATGATACTCAGATATATGAGGAATACAGAACTCCAGTCAGCTACAACCAAAACAGATCTACATGCAGACATATAATAATCAAGATTCCAGAAATTCAACAAAAGTACAGAGTCTTAAGAGCTGCCAGAGGCAAGGGAAGCCAGCCCCATGCTGCGAGGTGAGTGCCAGCCCACCAGCGCTAGCCCTGGGGAGAGTTTCTACCATCACTTTCAGGGGTTGGGTACCTGCCCAGCTCCCTAGGAAACTGGACTATGCTCGAGAGGTTTTACAGGCCTGAGTGGACCACACCCAGCAAACTTCTTTCAACCAGGGGAGCCAGGCCCATGCTGTGAGGGGAACCAGGCCCATGCAGTGAAGGGATCCAAGGCCACATGAGTCCCAGGAGCTGAGGGTACAGGAGATGATTTCCAACAGGCCCGGAGGAAACTTTGGAACATCATTCAAAACACAGAAATATAGGAAAATGACAAGACAAAAGACGAAAATGCAATCTCAAACCTCCAGCCTATCCCATGAAAGCCTAGGAGCCATGTACATAGAAGAAAATATAAGCCATACAACTGAAATGCCTGAAATGATAACAACTGAAATAAAGAAGCAACTCTGGAGAGCTATGAAAGAACTCAAATCAGAAATAATCTCCCAGGTAAAAGAATGAATGATAAAAGTAGTGAAAGAAATGCTGAACACATCTAAAGAAGACACAGTTAAAAAATTAAAGGAACAAAACAAAAATATAGAATCCCTGAATCAACAGTATAAGAAACAAACAGAATTCATGAAGCAGATTAAAGAGCTATACAGAAAATCAAAAATTCTATTGAAAGTTGCCAAAACCACCTCAACAAAAGTGAAGATAGAATCTAAGACCTCAAAGATAAGATTGCAGCTAGTGAACAGAAAAGGAAAGATCTTTTAAAAATAACAAAGAAACAGGAAATAACAATTCAACAGCTGCAAGATGATGCAAAGAAAAACAACATAAGATTAATAGGGATAAGTGAAAAAGAAGGGGAAAGCACAAATGATATCAAGAGACTATTTACAGAAGTAATAGCTGAAAATTTCCCAAACATGAGAATGGAAACTGACATATGGTTTAGTGAAGCAAATCTATAACCAAAATAAAACGACACCCAGACATACAATAATCACTATCCCAGAAATCCAATGTAAGAACAGAATATTAAAAGCTGTTAGAGAGAAAAGACATATCACCTATAAAACAAAACCTATCAGAATCACAGCAGACTTCTCAACACAAACAATGAAGTCAAGAAGAGCATGGAGCGAAGCATTTCAGATCCTAAAGGAAAACAACTTCCAACCCAGACTGATGAACCCTGCAAAAGTGTCTTTCAACATGGATGAAGAAATAAGATACTTTCATGACAAAGAACAGATGAAGAACTTCATGATTGCCAAACCAACCCTAAAAAGAATATTCCATGACATTCCAGATACACATAGGAAAAAACTACTAAGCAAGACAGACAATTAAACAAAATGGAAGTGTAAATATACAACAGCAGAAAGATAACATGTCAACAATAAACCAATATATAACAGTTATAACCATTAATGTAAATGGTCTCAATTCACCAATTAAAAGAAACAGACTGGCAGAATGGATCAAGAAACAATGTCCAATCATATGCTGTCTACAAGAAACCCATCTAACCCAAAAGGAAACTCATAGACTGAAAGTCAAAGCACATAAAACGATAATTCATGCATTAGGCATGGCAAAAAAAAAAAGGTAAGTGTAGCTATTATGTTTGCAGACAATGTGAACTTCAAACCAAGAATAATCTGAAGAAATAAAGAAGGTCACTACATACTAGTTAGGGGAAAAGTTCAAGAGGAAGAGATAACAATCTTAAATACATATGCACCAAATTCCAGAGCACCCTGTTACACAAAGCAAGTATTAACAGAAATGAAAAATCAGATAAGCAATAACACAATTATAAAAGAAGACCTTAACATGCCATTGACACAAAGGGACAGATCAACTAGACAAAAAATCAGTAAAGAAATAACAGAACTGAATTACACCTGTGGACAAATGAACTTGATAGATGTATACAGAGTGTTCCATCCAACAACATCAAAATATACATTTGAGCCCACCCCAGGCCTAAAACTGCACTGCACTGCTTCTGCTGGGCCTGCCCTTCCACCAGGAACATGGCAGAAGCCTGCCCAAGGCCTAAAACTGCCCCAGACTGCTTCTGCTGGGCCTGCCTTTCCAGCAGGAACATCAGGCAGTATTACCATGCCCTGCATCAGAGACCACACCAAGGCACACACAGAGATGGGGGCCTAAATGGGCCACACCCAGCAAACTCCACGCAGTGAGCAGGACCTGGAATCCAGCCTAGGGCCCTGACCATGCACCCTGGTGGAATCCCAGGACATGGAAAAAACTTGAAACTTCACTCCCAATTTGCAAACTTTGGACTACAGTGGATTAACTGTGTCAATATGGTGAGTATGCCCCTAAAATAGAGGTGTACAGTGGGTAAATGGGGCCAGTAATAAAGCTGCATCCAGCTAACTGTAAGATCTTCATAAGTCGCAAAAGAATGTGGGTCACCCCTTTCTACACACAGAAAACACCAGGTGGAGTGAAAATGGTAAAATGAAAAAACAAAATGAAGACTCAAACATCTGAAGTATAGGAGACATTGAAATAGAGGACCCCAAAAGTAACACACCAGAAATCTCTAAAAAGATAGTAAGTGAAATAAAACTCCATGAAGCTATAGAGTAAATCAAATTAGAAGTACTCTCCCATGTAAAGACAGAAATAACAAATAGTATAGGAGTTGCTGAGCCCAGCTAAAGAAGAAATAGAGAAAAAAGTACAGGAGCATGGGAAACTGATTGAAACCTTGAATGGACAATATAGAAAACATGCAGAATTCATGAAACAAACTCAAAGAGACATCCAAGAAACAAAAAAATATATTTAAAGCATGCAAAACCATTTAAAAGAAATTGAGGGTAGGATTTTGAGGACAGGATCACAATTATTGATCATGAAAGGACAGAACTTTTAAAAATAACAAAGCAGCAATGACAGCAGAAGTGACTATCCAACAGCTTCAAGATGATGCCAAGAGAAAAAATATAAGATTAATAGGTATCAGTGAAGATCCAGGAGTCAATGCAAATGATATACCCCAAATATTCACAAAAGTAATAGAAGAAAATTTCCCAAACATGGGGAAAAAAGCTAATATGCAGATAAGTGAGGCATATAGAATGCCAAACAATCACAAGCAACATAAATCCACACCCAGACCATCATAATTAAGCTCTCAGACATATAACATAAAAACACAATACTACAAGCTGTTAGAGAAAAGGCACAACTAACCTATCAAGGAAAGCCAATTAGATTCACCGCAGACTTTTCAGCACAAACTCTCAAGTCAAGAAGAACTTGGAGTGAGGTATTTCAAGCACTGAAAGAAAAAAAATTTAAACACAGATTAATGTACCCAGCAAAATTTTCATTCAGATTTAATGGAGAAACAAGATATTTCCATGACAAAGAACAACTGAAGAAATTCACATCCACCAAACCAACCCTAGAAAGAGTACTGAAAGACATACTAGACATAGCTAAAAATGACCACAATCCCCAGAACAACAAGAAAGAAACCAACAGGTAGGACAAGCAATTAAACAAGGGGAAAAGCAGAAAGCAAACAACTGGAACATAACATGGCAAAGTAGAATCAGTACATATCAGTGATATCCATAAATGTAAATGGCTTCAATTCACTTATATAAATAAATAGATTGACAGAATGGATCAAGAAACATGATCTTAAAACATGCTGCATACAAGAAACACATTTGACCCAAAAGGAAACTCATAGATTAAAAGTCAAAGGATGGAAAACAATATTCCATGAAACAGGAACCCAGAAAAAAGCAGGGGTAACTATTCTACTTGCAGACAATGTGAACTTTAAACCTAAAATGATTAAAAGAGATAAAGAAGGTCATTACATACTCATTAGTGGAAAAATTCAAGAGTAAGATCTAACAATTATAAATATATATGCACCAAATACAGGAGCACCCAACCATATAGGACAGATGCTAATGGACATGAAAAACCAAATACACAAGAACACAGTTATAACAGGGGATCTTAACAGCCCATTATCACAAAAAGATAGATCAACTAGACAAAAAGTCAGCAAAGAAATAACAGAACTGAATCATACCTGTGAGCAACTGGACTTAGTAGATGTTTACAGAGTGTTCCACCCAACCACATCAGAACACTTGTTCTTCTCAGCTACACATGGGACATTCTCCAAAATAGATCATGTATTATCCCATAAAACATTTTTAAGTAAATGCAAAGGTATTGAAATCATCCCATTCATAATATATAACCAAAGCTCACTGAAACTGGAAATTAATGGCAAAAGAAATTGCAAAACCTGCATAAATATAAGGAAATTAATTAACAACTAACAACCTTTTGAATAACCAGTGTGCTACAGATGAAATTAAAGAAGAAATAAAATAATACCTACAATTCAATGAAAATGCAAAAACAACATACTGTAACCTATAGTATAGGGAAATATATAGCAAAAAATAGTCACATCAAGAAAATGGAATGAATACAAATAAATAACCTAATGCTACATCTCAAGCTTTTAGAAAAAGAAGAGCAAGTCAAAACCAAAGCTCATTGAAGATAGGAAATTCTAAAGATTAGAGCAGAAATCAATGCAATTGAGCCTAAAAAAATGTACAAAGAATAAATGAATTGAAGAGCTGGTTTTTTGAGAGAATAAACAAAATTGACAAACCCCTAGCTAATCTTACCAAGAAAAAGAAAGAAAAACCCAAGTTCACACAATAAGAACTGAAAAGGGAGAAATTACTACAGATGCCATGGAAATGCAAAAGATCATGAATACCTACTTTGAAAATCTCTACTCACATAGAGTGGAAAACACAGAGGAAATGGAGAGATTTCTAGAAACATATGAACTACCAAAGTTCAACCAAGAAGATATAGCAATTTGAACAACCGAATATCAGCTACTGAAATTGAAAATGTAACTAAAAACTTACCAACAAAGAAAAGCCCAGGTCCTGGTGGATTCAGAGCTCAATTGTACAAGAAATTTAGAGAAGATTTGATGCCAATACTCCTTAAACTCTTCAATGAAATTGAAAAGAAAGCAATCCTCCCTAAATCATTCCTGAAGGAAAGTATTACTCTGATACCAAAACTGGAGAAAGACCCAACTAAAAAGGAGAACTATAGGCCAATCTCACTAATGAACATTGATGGAAAGATTCTCAATAAAATACTGGCAAATAGAATGCAGCAAATCATCAAGAAGATTATCCATCATGAAAAACTGGGATTCATCCCAGGAATGCAGGGATGGTTTAACACACACAAATCAATAAATGTAATACACCACATCAACAGAGCCAAAAACAAAAACCACCAGATTATCTTAATAGATGCAGAAAAAGCTTTATGATAAAGTCCAACACATGTTCATGATAAAAACCCTTCAGAAACTCAGAATACATGGTATCTACCTCAACCTTATAAAGGTCATCTATGACAAACCAACAGCCAACATTATACTAAACAGACAAAAACTGAAAGGTTTCACTTTAAAATCAAGAACAAGACAAGGATGTCCACTATCACCACTCCTTTTCAGTATAGTTCTGGAAATACCAGCCAGGTCAATCAGACAAGAGAGAGAAATAAAAGGAATAAAGATAGGAAAGAAAGAAGTTAAATTATCACTATTTGCAGATGACATGATACTCTATATGGAAGACCAAAAAAACTCCATTAAAAGACTACTAGAGGTAATAAACAACTTCAGCAGTGCAGCTGGATATAAAGTCAATGCTCAAAAATCAATAGCATTCCTATACACAAACAAAAACTCACCAACAAAGAAATTATGGAAATATCACCCTTTACAATACCATCTAAAAAAAATGAAATACTTAGGAATCAACCTAACAAAGAATTTAAAAGGCCTATATGCTGAAAATTAAGCTATGCTTTAAAAAGGAGATTGAAGAGGATATCAGAAAATGGAAGGATATTCCTTGCTCTTGGCTAGGAAGAACCAACATTGTGAAAATGGCCATACTCCCAAAACTGTTATACAGATTTAATGCAATCCCAATCAAAATACCATTGAGATATCTCACAGATCTAGAGAAAACACTTCTAAAATTCATTTGGAAACTGAAGAAACCTAGAATAGCAAAGGCAATTCTGGGCAACAAAGGCAAGGCAGGAGGCATCTCAATTCCTGACTGGAATCAATACTACAAAGCCACAGTGATAAAATCAGCATGGTACTGGCAAAGAAATAGACCTGAGGATCAATGGAACAGATTATAAGATGCAAGCAAAAACTACAAAGACACTTAGCCACCTGATATTTGACAAAGGAGCTAAATATGTCCACTGGAAAAAGGAAAACCTCTTTAATAAATGGTGTTGGAAAAATTGGATTTCCACATGCCAAAGACTGAAACTAGATCCAAGCCTATCACCATGCACAAAAGTAAAGCCTATATGGGTCAAATACCTAAATATTAAAACAGAAACACTAAATCTACCTGAAGACAAGGTAGGTAGAAGTCTTGGAAACATAGGGGTAGGCACAGAATTCATGAACAAAATGCTAAACAGGAAACACCTCAAAGAATCAACAACTGGGATTTCCTATTATTGAAAAGATTCTGCACTTCAGAAGAAATCACGAACAGAGTGAAAAGTAAACACACACAATGGGAAAGAATTTTAGCCAGCAACCCCTCAGACAAAGGACTTATATCCAGAACATATTAAAAAAATGAAAAACATCAAGCTCCCCAAATACAAAGACCTTCTCCAAAAATGGGCATCTGAGATGAACATACAGTTCTCAGATGAAGATATACAAATGGCAAATAAATACATGAAGAAATGTTCACCATCACTGGTCATTTGAGGAATGCAAATTAAAACAGCACTGAGATTTCATCTCACTCCAGAAAGAATAGCTGCTATCAAGAAATCAACTGATAACAAATGTTGGCAAGGATGTGGGGGGAAAAGGAACACTGCTCCACTGTTGGTGGGAATGTAGACTGGTGCAATCACTATGAAAATCAATATGGAGAATTGTCAGAAGACTAGGATTGGAAGCTTCATTCAATCCAGCTATTTCCCTCCTGGATATTTTTCCAGAAGAACTGAAAACTTCATATCATAGTGTTATATGTGTACCCAAGTTCATAGCAGCACAATTTGTAATAGCTAAATCTTGGAAACAACCAAGATGCCCATCACCTGCACAGTGGATGAAAAAGATTTGGTATTTTTATACAATGGAATATTATTCAGCTATAAAAAGGATGGTCTTGAGGCCTTCATAGGTAAATGGAGACAACTTGAGACTATCCTCATTAGTGAAATAAATAAAAATCATATTTATAAGTATCACATTGCATCTCTAGCATAAAAAGTGATAAGAACTATAAGAGTAATAAAACCCAAAATGTGTAATTGCTATTGTAAAAAAGAGAGGAAAAGAAAGGATTCTAAGGAATATAACTGCATGTGTGTTTGAGTGTGTAAAATAGATGAACACATTGCTGAATCCTTGTTGTATCTTTGAGCAGAACTCTTTGCAGTCTTATTGTTTGAATATCTACTATATATCCTTTAATTTTGTAACTTGAACAACTATATCCAAGTTGACAATATGTAATTTATCAACTAGTGATTTCTTAGTGTTTTTCCCTCTTTTTTTCTTTTAGAATTCTGTACTGTTGCTACCTTTTTTTCTGTTTTGCTTGTTTTCTCATTAAATGAATTTTTTAAAAATGTGTAATTGCTATTGCAATAAAGAGAGGAAGTGCTATAAAAGATATAACTGCATGTATATTTAAGTGTGTAGGATTGAAAACCATATTTTTAAGTGCTTGTTGGATTTTTGAACAGATGTTTGCATTCTCACTGCTTATATGTCCACCTTGTATGCTTTAATTTTGTAACTCAAACAACTATTTCGAGTTACAATATGTAATTTATCAACTAGTGATTTCTTACTGTTTATCTTTTTTTAATTCTGCAATATCTCTACCTTTTTTCTTTTTTTATCTTTACATAAAAATATACATTCTTCTCTGCAGTACATAGGAAATTCTCTAAAATAGACCATATACTAGCCCACAGAACATATTTAAATAAATGCAAAAAATTGAAATTATCTCATGCATGTTATCAGATCATAGCACCATGAGAGTAGAAATTAATCATAAAAGAAACTGCAAAACCTCACAAACACATGAAAATTGAATATTACACTCTTGAGCAATCAATGGGTCACAGAAAAAATTAAAGAAGAAATGAAACAATATCTATATGCAAATGAAAATAGAAATACAACTTACCAGAACCTGTGGGATGCAATGAAAGCGGTCCTCAGAGGAAAATTTATTGCACTGAGTTCCCACATAGGAAAACAGGGAAAACACAAATGAACAACCTGATGCTACACCTCAAACATCTAGAAAAAGAAGAGCAAGTCAAGCCCAAAGCCAAAAGAAGGGAGGAAATTATAAAGTTCAGACCAGAAATTAATGCAATAGAGACTAAGAAAACAATACAAAGAATCAATGAATCAAAGAGTTGGTTCTTTGAAAGAATAAATAAAATTGACAAGACCCTAGTCAGCCTTATTTTAAAAAAAGGAAAGAGAAGACTCAAATTCATGCAATGCAGAATAAAAAAGGTGAAATCACTGCCGACTCTGTGGAAATACAGAAGATCATCAACAACTATTTCAAAAACCTCTACTCTCATAGGTCTGATTACACAGAAGAAATGGACAGATTCCTAGAAACATATGGACCACAAAAGCTGGATCAAGAAGACATAAAACTGCTGAATAACTTGATTTCTATTAATGAAATTGAAAATGTAATTAACTCCTTACCAACAAAGAAGAGCCCATGCCCAGAAGGATTCACTATAGAATTCTACAAGAAATGCAAAGAAGACTCAATGCCAATACTCCTCAAATACTTTAATGAAATTGAAAGGGAAGCATTTCTTCCTAAGTCATTCCTGGAAACAAATACTACTCTAGTACCAAAACCTGAGAAAGACCCAATTAAAAAAGAGAACTACAGGCCAATCTCCCTAATGAACATAGATGAAAAAAATTCTCAATAAAATATTGGTAAACAGGATGCAGCAAATCATCAACAAGATTATATATCATGACCAAGCGGGATTCATCCCAGACATGCAGGGATGATTCAACATACATAAATTAATAAATATAATCCACCATATCAATAGTGCCAAATGTAAGACTCATATGAGCATTTCTATAGATGCAGAAAAAGCTTTTGATAAGGTCCAACACTCATTCATGATAAGAACCTTTCAGAGAATTGGTCAATATGATAAAGGCCATCTATGACAAACCAACAGCCATATTAAATGCCCCAAAACTGAAAGCCTTTACCTTAAAATCAGGCCCAAGACAAGGATGTCCCTTATCACTGCTCCCTTTCAACATAGTACTGGAAATACTAGCAAGAGCAATTAGACAAGAGAGAGAAATAAAAGGAGTAAGGATAGGAAAAGAGGAAGTAAAATTATCATTATTTGCAGATGACATGATACTCTATGTAGAAGCCCCCAAAACTCATTGAAAAATTCCTATATATAATAAATAAATTCAGCTACATAGCTGGATACAAAGTCAATACTCAAAAATCAATAATAACAAAATCACTGAGAGAGAAATAAGTGCTTTATACTATCATCCAAAAAAATGAAATACTTAGAAATTAACCTAACAAAAGAAGTAAAAGAGTTATACGGGGAAAATTATGATATCCTGAAATAGAAATTGGAGAGGACCTCAGAAAATGGAAAGACATCCCTTGTTCATGAATAGGAAGAAAAATATTGTGAAAATGGCCATTCTCCCAAAATTGTTAAACAGATTCAATGCAACCCCAATGAAAATACCACTAATGTACCTCATAGATCTAGAGAAACCACTCCTAAAATTCATCTGGAACCAGAAGAGACTTAGAATAGCAAAGGCAATTCTAAGTAGCCAAGGCAAGGCAGGAGGCATCACAATATCTGACTTGAAGTTATACTACAAAGTTACTGTAATAAAATCAACATTGTAGTGGAATAAAAATAGGTCTGAAGATCAATGGAATAGACTAGAAGATACAACCACAACTACAAACACACTCAACCATCTTATCTTTGATAAAGGGGTCAAACATGTTCACTGGAAGAATGATAGTCTCTTTAATAAATGATGCTTTAATAAAAAACTGGCTATCCATATGCCAGAAACTATAACTAGACCCATGCCTGTCACCATGTACTAAACTAAAATCTAAATGGATCAAAGATCTAAATATTAAAACAGAAACACTAAATCTGCTGGAAGACAAAGTAGTTAAAAATCTTGAAGACATCGGAATAGAGAATTCATGAACAAGAACCAAACCGCACAGGAAATACTTACCAGAATCAATAACTGGGTTCACATCTTATTAAAGAGTTTCTGCATGTAGAAAGAAATCTTTAGCACAGTGAAAAGAAAACCCACAAACTGAGAAAAAAATTTTAGTAAACTGTCCTCAGACAAAGCACTTCTATCTAGAACTTATAAAGAATTAAAAAAAATCAGATCCCTGAAATTCAAAGACCCAATCCAAAAATGGGGATCCAAGATGAATATATGGTTCTCAGATAAAGAAATACAAATGGCAAATAAATACATGAAAAAATTTTCATTATTATTAGTCATTAGAGAAATGCAAATTAAAACCACACTGAGATTCCTTCTTATTACAGAAAGAATACCAACAACAAATGCTGCAGGGCTGTGGGGAAAAAGGAACTCCTCTGCATTTTTGGTGGGAGTGTAGACTGGTGCAACCACTTTGAGGTTAATCTGGAGATTCCTCAAAAAGCTGGGGCTGGAAGTCCTATTTGACCCAGCTATTCCACTTCTAGGCATATTCCCAGAAGAACTGAAGACATCATACAACAGTGATATATGTGCACCGATGTTTATAGCAGCACAATTTGTAATATCTAGATCTTGGAAACAACCTAAGTGCCCATCAACTGAGGAATGGATAAAAAAGTTGTGGTATTTTTATACAATGGAGTACTACTCAGCTATAAAGAATAATCACATTGAGATATTTATAAATAAATAGATGCAACCTAACACCATACTCACAAGCAAAATAAATCAAAGTCACATGTATAAATACTGTATAGTCTCCCTAGTGTAAGAAATGGTAAGAGTACATAATATTTTATGGCAATCGTGATTCTCCATTACATTTCTTTGAAGTCTTATAATGTTTTCATTCATTAGTTGGAATAGTTTTATTCAGTTTTCTTTGATTTTATTATGTGTGATTATATGAAAACAAGACATTATGGCAGCCATTGCTGATCTAATATCATCTTGCTTTGAAGTCCTACCATGCCTTTGTTCTTTCATTACCATTGGTTCTATCATATTGCATCTTACTGGATTTTAATATGTGTGATAGTATAAACAAATTCTTTATGGAAAATGAGATATTATAGTAGCCATTGTTCATTTTCTATTATTTGGTTCAGAATGCCCTG
Source organism: Hydrochoerus hydrochaeris (assembly GCA_004027455.1). NCBI lineage: Eukaryota > Metazoa > Chordata > Mammalia > Rodentia > Hydrochaeridae > Hydrochoerus > Hydrochoerus hydrochaeris. Next base: position 117,157 of record PVLA01004583.1, read on the forward strand.
TAATACTTTCATTCTCTTTAATGGTTTTATACTATTTTGTTATGTTTGATATTATTATGTGTGAAGCTATGTTCAACTATTTCAAAGAAAGAGACATTATGGTAGCTCCTGTTAATATCCAGTTGTCTTGTTGTGAAGTGCTATGTTGCTTACATTGTTCTGTTCTGATCTGCTCTGTTCTGTCCTCTTTTGTTTTATTCTCTGTAAACTAAAATTTAATTTTCCTATTAACTTAATCTGAAGCCCTGTATTACTTACACTCTCTTATTATGACTGATCTTATTTGAATCTGGTTTGTGAGATCACTGTCTTGTCTTGACTGATTTTATTCAAATCTGTTATGTTTGATAGTATCAAGTCTGAGAGTATAGGCAACTACTCTGAAGATAATAAGATTCACTAGGAAACCCATTCTGATTTGACTATTTCCTGCTTTTGAAGTCCTATAATGTCTCCAATGGTTTGTTTTTATTGATACTGTTCTATACTGCTATGTTCACTTTTACTATGCCTGATGATATAAACAACTCTATTGAAGATAACAAGTGACTTCAAAGTAACCATTGTAGGTCACCTTGTATTGTGGTTTTAATCATATACTATGTCCATCCTTTTGTTTTGAATGGCTCCATTTGTTTTCTTTCTCATTTGGTTTTATTCTTTTCAAAATAAAAAAAAGTCCTAGCTTTTTGAAGCAAGAGATTTAAAGTCATTTCTCTGCAGTGTTTTGGCTGTCATGCAGAAATAGATGAAATAGTTTAGAGAAATAATAAGAAAAATATTTCATAAGTGCTGTAATTGAGTAGTATCAATCTAATTATTTTCTTCTCAGTGAACAAGGAGTTAACTATTGTGTCTTTTGTCACTCTGTATAGACAAAGTTTGTTTATATTTACAAAATAAGTAGTTAATATTTTGATTAAGACTGCCCAAATCAAGTGGAAAATCAGGCCCCTTGCCAAATCTGAGTACGCTGGTATATGCACATTAATTAACTCTCACTAACGTAGTTCTTACCAGAAGGCTATCAAGACACTGTGATGCTGATAGAAGAACAGATACATAAATCAGTGAGAGAGTACAGAGAGATCAAGAATGGATCCAAAGAAACATAGTCAAGTGGACCTAGATATGGAGCAAGGACAGCACAGCGGGAAAGAGAAACTTTTCAACAAATGAACACACAACAAGAAAGACTATGGCAGTAGAACTTACATCTTTAATTCATAAGTTAATGTAAAATGGTTAATCAGACATGAGTATAAAATGAAAATCTATAAAACTCCTAAGAAATGAAAGGAAAAAAGCTAAGCAGCTTGAATTTGATAATTTTTAAATATATCAAAGATGATCTTCAAGAGAAATAAATTGGATTCATTAAAATTAATATTTTCTCCCTTGTGAAATTGTCAAGAGAATGGAAAGATGATTCAAGAACAAGAAAAAAATATTTTCAAAGGACAAATCTGATAAAAGACTCATCTAATATGCAAAGAACTCCAGAAATACAATAAGAAAACTAATAAAATGTTTTTTAAAAACTGAGCTAAAGACCTTAATAGGTGTTTTACTAAAGAAGATATGCAAATTATAAACAGCAGTGTATGTGGAAAGTTCTCCACATTTTATGTCAACTAGAAACTGTGAATTAAAACAGTATTTACATACCTCTGCATACCTATTAGAATGGCCAAAATCCAGAACACTGATAATTCCAAATCTGTTAAGAATGTGGCACACCAAAAGCTTTCACTCACTCCTGGTGGGAGTGCAGAATGGCATAAGAAATTTAGAGGACATTTTCCAAGTTTATACAAGATTAAACAAACACAATCATACTACATATCCGGCAGCAATTGTGCTTCTTCATATAATTCCAAAACAATTGAATATTTATATTTACATAAAAATCTGCAGATGAGCATTCTCCCAGCTTTATGCTTACTTGTCAAAACTTGGAAGCATTCATGAGGTCTTTTAGTAAGTGAATGACTAAACAAACTGGAACCACCAGACTATGGAAGACTATTCATGGGTAAGAAGAAGGGAGTTATTAAGCCATGAAAAAGCATGTAGTAAACTTACATACATGTTACTGAAGGGCAAAAACCAGTCTAAAAATAGAATCAAGAGGTGATGTAGGGAGGATGGGTGGGGAGGAGAGCCAAGGAGAGCAGAAGATAAAAGGAATTAAGACATGCTATGCGTACTTCAATAAAGAAAACTAAACACTGTATACTGAAAGCAAAAAGTGTGTGTGTGTGTGTGTGTAAACAAATGTGCACAGAGGGGAGGGAAAGTGAATAAAAAGAAAATAATTAAAATGTATAATATACACGTACCAACTTCCTACAAGGAATGTAAACATTATGTAGTACAAACAGGTAGCAGTAAAAAAAGTTTTACAAAGACCTATATACCTTACTGCTTCAAGTGTATGACATTCTAACAAAAGAAAACTACAGAGACTGAAAGATCAGTGCTTGCCTGGAGTTAAGGAAATCCAGAGCTCAGGAAGTACTTTGGTGCTCTGAAATACTCTGTATGATGACGCAATGTTAAATGTACAGCTTTATCCATTTGTTCAAATACATAGAAAGTATAAATCCAAGAGTGAACACTAATGTAAAACTGTGAACTTTGAGTGATAATGTTATGCCGGTACAGATTCATGAACTGTAACGTACTCTTCTGATAGGGATGCTGATCATGATGGATGCTATACTTGTGTTGAGCAGAGCACATCTCAGATCTCAATTTAGCTGTGAATTTAAAACTCCTTTTGTAATGAAGTCTTTAAAAATGCATAAAACCACACACACACACACACACACACACACACAGTAATATCCACTTTGTTAACTTTAAAAATAATTTAGTTACATTTTATATAACAATCAGTTTGATATTAAATAGGATACACATAAGTATTATATATGTTGCTGATCTGATCCAATTTCAAAATTAAACTCTCACAAGGGAGAACTTCTTTAAAGTTTATCATTAATCTTAATATTTAAGTTAAGATATTTTAAATTTAAAAATAAAATTATTAAAATTAATTTGAAAAATAAAATAATGGATAGCATTTTTTGAAGTCTGCTTGCCACTGACTATCGATACAATATTAGAGTTTGTATACATTTATTATCTCATTTAGGGTTTATGTTTCAGAATGGACCAGTGATTATATGTTACTTTTCCCCCAATATTTTAAGTTTCTAAGACTCTTTTTTACTCTGCAAAGATTTTATGAGTGAACCAATAAAAGGAAAAGAGCTGTCAGGATAACTCTAAATGCATTTTCAGCTTAAAAAGTCTTTTAGAAATTCTTGAAGTCTCAAAACACTAAAAATTTTCAAAACTCTGCTATAAAAGCCATGGATTCTGCAAATTACAAATTGGTGTATTTTTTAAATATTTTCAATAAAGTTTTTATTACTGTTTGTGAAGCAGATTATATTTTAAATATTTCGTTTTCAAAATAGTTAACAATAACTTCAGCAAATATGAAAACAAAAATTCAGTGGTTAATATTTATATGTAAAAATAAATTTCACTTGACACTTCCTCAAAAAGTAAAATACAAACTGTACTCGTCCCCTTTCTATTCCTAGGCAGCAATTCAGAAGAACTGAAGATGTATTCAACAAAGATGAATGTGTTGTTTACATCTGCCCAAAAACACGGCAATGAAGAACTGTTCCATAGTGAGCTCCAGAAAAAAAAATGTTTCCAATTAGAAAAAGAATTTTTCTGCCAGGAAGAACAGGTGGTAAAAGAGAAGTGGGCCTAAGGATTCCATTATCTTACAAAAATCCATTGACTTCCTGGTGGAGCATTAACCATAAGTTAAGCGTAAGTGATAAACCTAAAAACACACAGAATCCTACCCCTAATCGTATGCCAAGCATAACAAAAATTCCAACATTTTGTTACAGAACTTACATTAACATAAAACTACCCAGGAGGCATAAACCGAAATCTAAACCCTAAACTCCAACCCACCACCCACTACCAACGTTACCCTGTCGTTTACTCTAACCCAACCCTAGTTGTGACTATGGGGTACCCTCTCCCCACCAGCATTGCTGGCAATTAAGTTCCCTAGCCACACATCTGGGCTCTTCCTTAACTGCTTCTCCCCCACTACTGCCGCTCAGGTTTTTAGGAGACCTAGCTTGGTTTGGTGGAAAGGTAAAGCCTGGGGTTGGTAAAACAGATTGGTGTCTTCATAAGTGAGAGTTATAATTACATTGGCTCAATTCATGGCCTAAAGTTACACTGTTTGTTCAGTTGCCATTAAGTGTCTTCTACCAAACATCTACTTGGTTTAGAAGGGCAAGTTTTCTGACAAGATTTTGGCATTAGCATTCTATGAAGGATCAAAAGTTGCTAATAAACAAAGTTTAAAATAAATCTTAGAAAAACTAAAAGGAAAACAGCATTTTCTTTCTTTCAGAGTGATAAAACTGGATAAAGAGGTGAGAAGTGGATATTTAAGGTTAAAGAAGTATGTTTCATAATGCTGTGAAAACTATTTGAAAATTTTGATTGATATTTTTCAAAATATATAGGCTAAATAAGAGAGATTATTTTATCAGTAAAAAAGTAAAACCGAGCTCATTCTTAGAGATATTGACTTCATGGTATTTACCAGGATGAAAGTGTTTACTCCAAAATAATGTTGATTCAATTTGAAACAAAAAGTGTTCTTAAAGGTATACAGATGTAAATAAACATAGGGTATAGAGAAAATCTCAAATCATCATTGACTGCATGCAGCATAGATACAAATGAGAGGAGTGATGGGAAAGATAAACTGCTGAGGTTAGCTTATGAAGACCATTGAATCTGGAATTCTGAGTTTAGTAGAATATGTGATGAGTAACTGGAAATCCTAGTCTCATCATAAAATAATCCAATTTATGTTCAAACAAATACAATATCAAAAAGAAAAATCAAAGCTGTATTGTGGAAGACAAAAACTGAAGATAAGAATCATGGCCAATTATTAATGATTCCCTGGGTAGAAATGAGTTAACCCAGTAGTAAAACAAGAATGAATTTTACAAAGGCTATTATATTCTACAAGATTCACATGTACAATTAGCTATATCCCAATTTCTAAATTCATAGAATTTAACTTATTATATATGTCATCTTCTAAGAAGAACTAAAATTCATTTAGAAATATATATATAATATAGCCATATAAAATTGTTAATCAAATGTGTTAATGGAATTGGAATGAAACAATTCAATATGAATGTTACATACAACACTGTTGCTGATCTAACACATTTTTATATGGCAAAAAAAGCTTTCTCTTTTATATGTTATTTTGTGGCTGAAATGAAGTTTTCTGGAATAGTTACACTTCGGGTCATAATTATATATATTTTCCACAAGTATTTTTACTCTAGTTTGGCAAAATACATATTTTATTGAAGTACGTCATACCTGATGAAATTACAATTAATAAGTTTGAAAAAAATTATTTTTCTGATTAAAAAATGTTATGCATAAATTTGGCTTATTCAGAGTAAGAATCCATTTAATAAAAATTGTCTTTTCCATCTCGAAGTTACAAATAATTGGGTGTTTATGTATCAAAAGAAAGTAATGCAGCTTCCATTGGAAATGTACATATTATAAACCAAAATTATTGGCAGAAATTCTCATTTACTCCATTTTGCTTCATGTGTATACATAATTGGGTTGTCTTATGAAGGATTCTCAAAGCCTCTGGAAGAGGTAAGTTTTTACTATGGATTAACTTGTTTTTGTATATTCAGTGACAAATAAGAAAGTTTAAGGGGAGTCCCAATTTTAAAAACAAACAAATATGTAAAAAAAAAATCTTTTAACAATCTGTGTATTCAACGACTGAGATGGAACCAACAAAAAATTTTTATAGTGAAAAAATACTGAAAAAAGAAAAAAGTAAATATGAAATTTGTAAAATTAATGCTAATGAATAACCTATAAATAAAGTCAAGTTACAGTCAATCCTACATTAGCAAAGAGAAGCATGGTGCCTACTTATAATATTTAATTGCTTAAAATCATTCCACACAAAGCAAACAAATTTGTGATTGAATAAAAGTTACATGCATCATGTGAATTGATTAGAAAATTTTATACTTATATAATTTTTTACAAATTCAGAGTTTAATGATTGATTTTAAATTACTTTAGAAGTAGAAATTTACTGTAACTTAGAAAATGTGTTCAAGAATTACATGAAGAGGAACAAGTCAAATGAGTTGTTTTGATTCCTATAGGGATATTTAGCTTTAATTTTGAAACTAACAGCTACAAGAAAGGAAAACTGAAGGATAATTTTAGTGAATCTAAAGACAAACAAGCTTCATTTGATATCATGAAGGCATCATGAAACTGATTCTAGCATGTTACTGAGTCTCATAGAAACAACACCTTGCTACAGAACATACGGTGCCAATCATGTCTAAGGTTTTAACAAAACCTGAAATCAGGCAGCATCTGCAACAGCATATTTAAGAGGGATTTCTACATATACACAGGACATGAGTAAGGTTGGGGGCACTATTAATGCATGAAGATTTGGGCAGGATGCAAAGGTCATTCCCTATTATTGTAACAAGACTTCTTTCCTCAAACCTATGGCCAGGTTGGGTGTTTGTTATGATTAGCCAAAGGAATCAGGAAGTCCAGATCTTGGTTCACAAAGGTTCAACTTGGTGAGTGTATTGAGGTCAGTAACAGATTCATGTTGAACAAGAATTTAAAGTCAGCAATTAATGAAAATCTCATTAGGCACAGCTTGAAGGAATTCAACTCATTCACATACTGTGACAGGAACATTGGCTTTAAATATGAATATATAGTTTCCTGTTCAGTGACTGGTTTCTTAAATAGTTGTTTGAAAACCAACAGAAAAAAAAATATATTGGAAGATCACGGGTGAAGAGTTCCAAGGTAGAGATATCTAAAATCTGTTTATGCATTGTAAAGATCTACACTTCCTATGTTAACCTCTACTCTGGTGATATTCCAGAGAGGCAGTGACTAACCAAGTGGACAAATGATGTGTTAGATGAAATGAGCTAGAAACAAAGAGGTAGAAGATCAGATTAAAGGATCATTTATGGTTTTAGAGATAGAAATCATTCAATGCATCCACTTCATAATTCCCTACTTTTCATGGCTTCCACACCTGATAATCAAAGTACTAACTGAAAAAATTTACACTGAGTCTATGATTTAGCACCATCTGTAGAAGCAACAAAGATCCACCCTGACTATAATGGCAAATATTTTTGCACAGAATTCTGCCTTTCCTGCCTGTAGTATTTGAACTTGTTCAAGAACTATGAGTTCTAGAATGCTTGACCTACTCTGTAGAACATTTGATGAGATACACACATAATATAAGAACAAATCAAAGGTTTCATTTTACAATAACAGAAGAGCTGAATGAGAGATGCACATGACAAAAAGACCCTCTGGTTCCACTGGAAATCCCACTAGTGAGAAACTGCCAGGCTAGTAGATGAATAAAACAGCCACTTGAAGGTACTCTTCGGTAATATTCAGTATGGATGACAGAATACCCTCAATGAAACAACATAATTATTTTTTCTCCGATCATTTGTCTTTATCAGTACATGTTTGTAGTATCCAATGTTTACATTCTTTATGTGGAGTCCATGTATGTATGTAATGTATCTAATTCCTTTCTTTCATCTATTTTCTGTTCTCTTCTTTATCCCTACATCCATTTCTTGATCTTACTTTTTTTGTACCTTTTGCAGTACACAAAGTTTACATTACTTGTACAGAGTTGATGCACATATGGAGCAATCCTTCACTCATTTTTCCAACCTCGTTCCCTTTCCTCCCTCTTTCTCCTTCCATCTTTTGATCCTATTTCCTATTGAGAAAGATCTATCTCTCTCCTTCCTATTATCTACTTTTTCCTTTTATATATACATTGCACTTTGCAGTACTTAAAGCTTATGTGTCAGATTTATTTCACTTGACATCATGGTCTCCAAGGGCATCCATTTCCTACAAATTACTCAAGTTCATGTTTCTTCATGGTAGAGTAGCCCTCCATTGTGCATACATACCACATTTTCTTTATCCATTTGTTGATGGGCTTATAGGCCACTTATAAATTTTTGCTATTATGAATTGTGCTGCTACAAAATAGATACACATGTATCATTGTAAAATAATGTCATTAGTGTCATTAGCTTTTTTGGAAAGATACATACCTGGGGGAAGAGCAGGGTCAAATGAAATTTCCACTTTTACTTTTCTTTGGGGTTTCCATATTGATCCTCATAGTTGTTGGAGTAGACTACATTTCTACCAATAATATAGAAGTATTCCTTTCCCAAATATTTCTCTAATTTTGTTACCATTTGTTGTCATGATGATGGCCTTTCTTTCAGAGGTAAGCTACAACCCTAATATTGTTTTAATTTGTATTTCTTTAATGGTCAACAGTGCTGAGCATCTTTTCCTGTATTTATTCACTATGTCTACTATTCTTCTGTGCAGTGTCTAATCATTCTTCTTGCATATTTTTAATTGGGTCTTTTATTTTTAGGTGTCTAATTTTTTTGATTTCTTTATATACTACAGACATAAATTCTCTGTTGGAAAAATAGCTAACAAAATTGCTTTTTCCATTTGTTGGTTCTTTTAATTTTGTTGATTGTTATATTTGCCAAGTAGAAGCTTTTTAATTTGTTATACCATTTGTTGACTTTTCATAGTGTTTCATGTGGAAGTAGCGTTCTGTTCAGAACATTGTTACCTATGTCCATAACTTCAAGAGTTTTACATATTTTGTTTTCCAGCAGGTTGTATGTTTCTAAAATTCAGTTATTTGATCAATTTTCATTTTAGTTTAGTACATGTGAGAGCCAAGGGTCTAGGTTCAATTTCTGCATGTGGAGTGCCAGTTTTCCCAACATTGTTTACTGAAGAGACTATCTTTTCTCCAGGGTATTGTTTTGCATCTTTGTCAAATATCTAATAATTGAATATGTTTAAGGATTTTCTGTGTCCTCGTCATAAATAATAATCTGTCCTATTGACCCTTATGCCTGTCTTTGCACCAGTACTATGCTGTTTTTCTCACAGTAGCTTTGTAATGTAACCTCAAGCCTACAATTACAATGACTTCTACTTTACTCTTTTTTTTTTAAACCCAGGATTGCTTTTTCTATTCTGGGTTTGTGTTACTCTCTTGGATAGAATACATGCTATGGCTGGAATTAGGAATGGCTCTATAGCTCAGACTGACTGTCTGGAGGACTTTGACTTCATTTTACTTTAGTTCAGAACTGTTTGGTTTTATAGTTCCTAGTCCTCAGAAAGAGAACACGTCTGCATTGAGCAGAGTAACAATTTCACTAAGTTAGTCTATGGCTATTACTGGTCACTTTAGTCTCAGTATTTTAAGAGACAACAGGAAACAAAGGGAGTTCCTCTTGTAACAGGAATAATTTACTGTGATGGTCAGGGTGAGTGCATGATCGTGGTACATGTTTATAGCAGGAAACTGACTTGGGTTCATTTGCCCAGTTGTATTTCTTTCATTCGCATGTGGCATAATACTTAAGTAAATTCCCCCAATAAACTTCCTGGAACCAAATTTTCATCTAAATCTATTCTCTTGGAAAATTTTTATAAGTTAAATAGCATTTTGGCACCTTAGTGGAGCATGTCTTTACATGTTGAATTAATGATGAATATATGATTAAATTAAAAGTAATGGTGTTAATACATATTAGAAGCTTAGTCTAAGAGCTTTACACTATTAGCCCATTGGATCCTTCAACAATCCTGCAATAAGCTTATTATATTCTCCACTTTATAATAAAAAATTAAGCATAAGATGAATGCTCAGAATGTGCATAATATATAGAAGAAATTTCCCCCTCATTTCAGCTCTGCCTTACAGCTATGAGGAATTTGAAGTCTCATTTCTCAACATTCTTTTCCTCTTGAACTTAGAGAAAAGCTAAACAAAATTCTTGTATTAAATTGATTTCCAGCCCTTTGTATGGTAAAATAATTGTTTCAAAGCTTGTTTCTGTGTTTTACTCCATTATTCAATTCAACTTTCTCTGTATCACTTGAATTTTCTCCTTGATATTTAATCATTGCATGGCCTTTCTCTTACTTAATAAATAGCCCATGTTAGTAAGGAAATATTTTGATGTCTAAGAAATGATTGCTCCCATGTTCAAAGACTAATAACAGATAAAAGATCAAATACAAAAAATACTTTTTATGCAGTTTCTATAAATACCAGACCAACTAGGGCCACTATATTATTGTTGAAGACCATATAGCCAAAGGTTTTATTTCTTTTAAATTTTTACATAATAATTGTATATATTTATGGGTTACAGTGTGATGATTCCATATAAGTACATAACATTTAATAGGAAAATCAGGTTAAAATTATTTTGCTGTTCAGTCACTTTTCTTTGTGGTGAAAGTATCTTATTTTGCTTTTTTGAAATAAAAAGTACATTAGCATGATGCATGGTCACCCTCCTGTGCAACAAAACACTAGAATTTATTTCTTCTATCTGTCCATAATTTAACTTTACCCATTTCTCTTACTTCCTTCCACTTCCCCACTTCTCTTAGAATCACCATTATACTCTAAACATTCTTATTTTTTGAGCTTTAAAAAATCATCTTTATTTTTTAAATTAACTATATGAATCATAGGAAACAAGAACACAAGAGGCAAAGAACAAACCTATTAGCATCCATAAGCAGGTTAGCTGGATGTGTTCTTTTTTAAAATTTTTTTTTTATTTTAAAGAGAATAAAACAAAAGAGGACAGATCTAAGCAGATCAGAACAGAACAATGTAAGCAACACAGAACTTCACAACAAGACAATTGGATATTAACAGTAGCTATCATAATGTCTCTTTCTTTGAAATAGTTGAGCTTAGCTTTACACACAAAAATGTCAAACATAACAAAATAGAATAAAACCACTCAAGAGAATGAAAGTATTGCAAGGCATTCTGAACCAAATGACCAAAGATGAATAATGGTTACTATATTGTCTCATTCCATAAAAAAATTTGTTTATACTATCATGCATATTAAAATCCAAAAAGACACAACATGATAGAACCTATGGTAATAGAAAAACAAGAGCATGGTAGGACTTCAGAGCAAGATGATATCAAATCAATAATGGCTGCCATATTGTCTTTTCTTCAAAGTAACTATTTATACCATCACATATATTAAGATCAAACAAAACAGAATAAAACCATTCCAACCAGTGAATGAAAACATAAGACTTCAAAGCAATATAATGGTGAACCATGATTACCATAAAATCTTATGTACTCTTACCATTTCTTATACTAGGGAGACTATATGGTATTTATACATGTGAGTTTGATTTATTTCACTTATGAGTATGGATTCAAGTTGCATCCATTTATTTATAAATATCTCACTGTCATCATTCTTTACAGCTGAGTAGTACTCCATTGTATAAAAGTACCACAATTGTTTTATCCAGCTGGATATGTTCTTTCAGCTTCCACACATATGAATGGGACATGTCATTTTTCATTTCTTTTTTTTTTTTTTTTTACTTTTTTTGAGACAGGGTCTCACTACGTGGTTCAATCTGGCCTTGGGCTCACTTTGTAGTCCAGGTTGGTCTCGAACTTGCAATGACCCATCTGTGTCAGCCTCCCAAGTGCTGGGATTACAAGAGTGTGACACCACACCCAGCCGGGACACATCATTTTGTGTGACTCAGTTTGCACAGTGTGGATCATGCTTTTCTGTATATCACAGTTATTCACCAATTTAAAATCCTAAAGCTGCAAGAGTATTTTTGATAGCCACAAACATATTACACCAGCTTAATCTGTTAGAAAAATAAAACTGTAATCTTGCCAATGGGGGAACAAAAATTTCACTAAAAATAAAAATGTCAGCAGGCCTCTAGATAGAAATGTTTGCAAAGTTACAATTACAATCTGCATTTCTTTAATGTTCAATTTTAACTGAGGCATGAAGTCATATGTCTTAGAGTTATCAGCTTTCTATTACTAAGATATGGCCAAAGATATGTTCCCACTGAATTATTATCATACTTTGGCAGCATAGCTAGAAGATGCATTCATATTGATTCCTCTCACCAACATGTAAATCTGAACACTTTGCAGACTGTCATCTTTCATGAGATTGACCTTTCTCCACTACACTTATTGATGAGATCATGTGATATTTGTTTTTCTATGACTGGCTTGTTTTATTTAAAATGTTTCCCACTGTATTCATGTTGCTACAATGGACTGGGCTTCATCCACTTTCTAGGGCTGAACAGTGTTTAATTGTGTATGTATACTACATTTTCTTTATCTGTTCAGCAGTCCATGGAAACTTCACTTGACTTAATTTCTTTGCCATTATGAATAGTGCTGCAATAAATATAGGAGTGCATATTCCTATTTGACATTCTGGTTTCATTTGCTTTGGATATATGGTTAGTAGTGAGATTGTTGGATTACATAGCAGTTCTATTTTTAATTTTTAGGAAGTAGTACATTATATTCCATATGTTTGCATTAATCTGTATTCCCTTGAATGATTTGTAAGAGTTTCTTTTTCTCCACGTTCTTATCAACACCTATTATCATTCAACATTTTTAATAATAGACATTCTAACTGCAGTGAGGTGATATTACCTTGTTGATGATAATCACTGATATTAAACATTCTTTCTTATACCTGGTGGCAATTTGTATAACTTGATTTGAGGAATGAATAGTTAGATCTGTTGCCTATTTTTTAATCAACTTATTTCATTCTTTTTTGCTGTCGAGTTATTTGAGTTCCTTATATATTCTAAACATTAGCCCTTTAAAAATTTTTCCCATTCTAGTCTTTTCACTCTATTGCTTTGAAATTAAGTTCTCATTCAAAAACAATCTTTGGACATTTTAATATTTTGAATCATTTATTCTGTTTTGTCTAATAGTTTCATAGTTTCCAGTCATACATATAAGTCTTTAATCCATTTGGAGTTGAGTTTTCTAATCTTAAGAAGATATCTAGCTTCATTCTACATGTAGAGATCAACTTTTCTCAAGAACATGTATTGAAAAGCCTGTTCTTGTAGCAATGCATGTTCTTTATCATCTTTGTTAAAAAACTGGTTGTAGATGCATGATTTTATTGAACATCTTATATTCACATGTTATACACATTTTAGTTGGTTCCTATGTTGCTAAATGCTAAATGTCAACCTCGTTATTATTCTTTCCATTTTTATTAATTAGGTTTTCTCAAGAGGAAAAAGAGAGAGAGAGAGAAAGGAGGGAGAGAGAATGTGTATGTGTTTATCATAAGACATAGGGTCATTCAATTTTAGGTGCTAAGAATCACCACAATCCTCAACTGCAAATAGGAGACTCAGTAAAAATCACTGTTATAGTTTCAAGACTCTAGAGCTGGACTATCGATTGTATAGATTCCAATCAATATCTGAAGATCAACAAATGGGGGCTACAAAAGGACTCAAAAATCACCTCAACTAGTCAGCCTAAATGAGAGCATATGTCTGTGTTACTATAAAGGATTAGTTATTGCACACCATGTGGGAAAGGACAATCTTCTTTACTCACTCCACCGGTTCAAACGCAACTCTCTTCTTGAACCACTTTCACAGGTACTATTAGAAATAGCACTGAAGCTGGGGATTTAGCTCAGTGGTATAAGCACCTGCCTGGCAAGTGCAAGATCATAAGTGCAATCCTCAGTACAAAAAAAAAAATAAGAAATAATATTGAACTAATCTGGATATGTGATCCAGTCAAATTGACATATACAAGTAACTATCAACCTTTAGTTTTTAATCATCAGAAACTTTTTCATATTACAGGCTCAAATCACCCTGTGCCATTAATACCAAGCTTCGTTTTGCTCAAAGAAATCTTGCCAAAATATAGAATTAAATAATTTCTGAATAAATCATGAAGACAATTGAGGCCTCATTATACTTAAATTTCAGAGACACAAACTCTCTTCTCAATAGTTTTTCAAAAGAAACACACAAATAATTAGAAATAACTAGAATACTATGATTAGGTCATATGTATTGTATTCTTAATTTAATAATATCCTATACTGATCACCCAAATATTTGTCTTGCTTTTGCATTTGGATTTTTGTAATTATTTTGTTTTCAGAACTCCAAAAGGACAAAATAAATTAACCCAAAGATTGTAAGTATACAAGAGAGAAATACCTAAAATACAAATACCACAAATAGCACATAACTGGGAAATGTTTATATGCTCAAATAAAAAAAAAACATTTGAGTTGCCTTTTGATTGTTTTTCCACTGACATATAATATTTCATAATTTCACATTTTGTTAACCATTTAGTCTTTTCAAATGTTTTCAAGTCATCTTTTCTATTAATTAAAACTGGTTGATCATCTACCAGTTATTGAAACATACAGCTTTACTAATTTTTATTTCTATTTCTCACATTTATGTTTCTGTTATCCCTCAAAATTCATTGGCCTTATTTTCTAATTCAATATATTTAATATTAATATATAACCTTTATTTTCTACAGATATATAGGTTGTTTTATGACATTTCCTACCATATTTTATAATATTTTTATACATTTACACACTACCACTCATCAATATTTTACTATTTTTATAGTTGCATGATCTTCTCAATCTATTCTTTAAGGTGTTTATAAGCTATGGTCAATGAGTGCTGTGTTCTCCCTCATTTTTGAAAATAATCATGGCAGTATGAATATTTTGCTTAAAGTCAAAGTATGTTACACTTTCTCTTTATTTACTAAATCATGAAAATTTTACTTGAATAAAGATGCAAGAACATGCATCATTAAGCTAATTTTCATTTAACATTGAGTCATTAAAAATTTATAGTTAGAATATGTTAGCAAAAATAATTTTAATCCATGGTATCAATTTTTTAGCATGCACATTTACACGCATGACTACATCTGCTCAAAAATTAAATGAAATATTAAACATAAGTTTAGCTCAATGTGGCAGTTTGTTTTCTATTAAGATTAAATATCTTAATATTGGAATTATTATAATATATTAAAAACACATTTTCTTTTCTACAATTTATTTCCTCCAAAAAAGGACAGAAATTATTTAATAGCAATGGAACCATTCTGTATACAGATTACAGTGTACAGGTGACATATATATTACAAGTTTTTGAAAACTTGTGAGTAAGGAGTTCAGTTCTTATGTTCATTTTTATATAGAATGCATTTGGTGATCAGAGCATTTTATACTTAATAAATTCCAGTGTGAAATGTATTAAGATGCTTGAAGCTGGTAATACATTTTTAACTTCTATATAGCTTTGGGGAAAATTAATGGGCTGCATGTATATGAAATGTAATATGCATTTTGAAATATGTAAAAACCTCAAGCTAATCATTTATCACCATAGTTGTTTTACTTATAACACAATGGCCCCAAAGCCTCAGAACTTTAAATAGAGTTTTTAATGGAATGTAGGAAATAGTTTTAAATAGAATATATGAATATGAATATATTAGGGTTTTAAATAGAATATATGAAATAGTAGATACTTTGTCTTATGGAAATTTTCAGTGGTGATGAAAAAATAGCTTCTACAAAAAACCTGACCTATCTATTTATTTAGTTATGTGTTATGGTCTCCTTGATGCATCTTTTGTAGTAAGTTTTAAAATAAATATTTAGAAAACTAGAGTTTCATTAAAAATTGTATCTTGATAATCATTGAAGCACATTTAAAAACACATATTCTAGGGTTCCAGAATTTCTGATTTCTCAAATCTGGGGTGGGTGCTGGAACTTGCATTTCACTCATTTCCAGGTAACACTGATATTTTGACTGTAGTGTTGCACTCTGTGAAGTAAAAAGAGCATCCATAGAAAAGTCTTGAATCAGGCTTTCATATTTATTTTTAGTAATTCCAACATCTGGATAAGCCTAAATCTGAAATCAACTTTTAAAATCAGATTTCTAGATAAAAACAAAAGAGATTTTAAATGGTAGATTAAAGATCAACAGCAAAACAGCCTTTCCAGCACCTGAAATCAAGAAATTAAGAAAACAATAACTTGGTGAAGAAAAAAAGAAATAGATCATCAGGAGTGAGGAACAAGCTGACAGGAAAATTAGAAACTATAGAAAAGCTGCAAAACTTGAGCACAAAGCAGAGAAAAGTGTAAAGTAGTGACTACTAAGCTTCCCTCATAACTGGTAGAGTTTTTAATACTACAGACCTTGAAAAGAAACAACTCATTTAAAAACAGATAAAGATTTTGGACTCATTTCCTTTCTTTTTCATTTTATTTCCTTCTCAATTTTGCTGTATTTTATTCTGTCTTTTTTTCTTTTCTAGTTTATTACTGTTACATAATTCTATTAACCTTTTTCTCAATAATGTATTTTATCTTTTTTGTCTCCTCTTTCCTATCTTCCTTTTCTTTTCAATTTCTTTTATTTTTCCTTCACCAAGTCCTTCATTTTACTAGTATTATAATTAACCCTCTTCAATCTGTAGATATTTACTTGAATTCATGTGATTATTGTTGAACTCTTTTCTATTGCTAATGTTACAGTGTTTGCATTAGTAGGTATTTAGCGCCATTATTTGGTTTATCTTTGTTCCCATATCAATATTGTAGATCTCTTCTCTATTGTTAAAGGATTCCAGTGATGAGTTTATTGTTTCTTACAGTTAACCATAAGGACTAGGACTGAACTTTGTCTCTTTTTGTTAAAGAAAAACAAAACAAAACAAAACAAAAAAACAAGAACACATAAGAGTAAAAATGATGATGCAGAATTTGTCTTTTAATATATTATTGTTATTGTCCTTTTGATATTACCAGGGTAGCATAGTTGTTGGTTTTCATTGAGTACTCCTTTATGGCAATATCTAATTTGTCTTGTGTCATCAACAGTAATGCTATCCATTTCCAGAGAACTGTATTCAGGTACATGTATAATGAACTGTCCTTTACTCAAATTAATAGAGGTGGTTGTGTTTTGCCACAAAGGCAAAGAGCTATAGTTAGCCATGCCTAGAGCACATCACAGAAAAGCAGATACTAACTAAAGAAGCTTCCAAATTCTTTCCATTATAATCAACTCTCAGTTCTGAAAATGCAAACACACAAGAGCAACCAAAAAAGAAGAATGACAAAGCAAGGTAACAGACTCCCAAATTTGCCCATGCTGATCTGTGTGGCATTGATGTGAAAACAATCAAAAGCTGAACACCTCAGATGTATGAATGAAAAGAGAGTAGACAAAAACTATGGCGCTCAGTGAGTTCAACGACTCTGTAACTAAACTTGATAGAATTAATAAAGAGAATCGTCAGTAGGATTTAAAAAATAACACTAGTAAGGAACTGCCTGAACAAAGCAGAACAATACACAATTTCAATCATCAGTTTATCAAAGAATTTGAGTTCACGAAAAAGTAGCAATCAGAAATCCAGTACATAAAAATGCTATTGAAAATGGGGGCAATGTAAGTGTGCAGCGTGAGAACAGTGTCAGACCTAGAAGCTGAAGCAGGTGCAGGTGACCCTGCAAGAGATAGTGAAAAATGGACTTGGTATTTGCTAGATGACACAAAAATATTAATATATGCATAATTGGAATTACTAAAAAATCAAATAAAATGGCATAAAAACAGTTTACAGTAAAAATGGGAGACACATTTCCAAATATAAGGAAAGAATTTGATTCACAGATAAGTGAGGCACACAGTACCCTAAAATATCCATGATCAGAAAAGGACTTTGAACAACACATCACAGTCAAAATTTCACAAATCCAACATAAAGGCAGAACCTGAAAACTTGTTAGAAAAAAAGCAACAATACACTTATAAATGTAAATCCACTAGAATTACAACAGACTTCTCAACAAACTTGAAAAGTTAAGAGATCTTGGAGCGAAATGTGTGAAGCGCTAAAGGAAAGGCATTTTCAGCTCAGACTCAAATGTCTTGCAAAACTGTCTTTCAAAGCTGATGGAGAAATAAAATCTTTCCATGACAAAGAGCGCCATAAGAAATTTGACTGCCAAGTGTGAACTCCAAAGGAATTCTTATGGATATACTAAAAAGAGACAATAAAGCCAAAATTCCTAACCTAAATAATACATCAAGAAGGGTGAGCAGGCAAGGGGGAATAAGAAGCCAACAATATGAAAATTATGCAGTGAAAGGAGTAATAACTTTCAGTCATAACTTTCAGTGCATATGCTCTCAACATTCCAAATTAGCAAATTGGATCAAAAACCAAAATGCAATGTCCTGATATATATCGAAACCATAAAGGACATTGATAAACTACAAGTCAAAAGTTCAAAAATAATATTTCATGCAAGTGAAACCTAAAAAAAGCAGGAGTAGCTATTCTATTTTGAGACAAAATGGACTTCAGACCAAAACTGATCAAGTGATGTGAAGAAAGTCATTATTCATTGGTTAAGAGAAAAATTCAATGTGAAAAGAAAATAAACTTGTATATAATATATAATACACAGGTTGCAATAAGAATTTGAGTGAAATAAATCTGAGAATACCAAATTATAAATAGAATAAGGAGCAAAATAAAAAATAAATAATAGGAAAAAAGGAACTAGGTATTTTGCAAATAGAAAGGAGCCCAAGAAAATTAGCAAAATGAGTGGGAAGGAAGGGGTAGAGGAAATAAAAAGAACTAAGGAATTTTTCACATTAATATATTACTCAAGATGAATGAAATTATCATGTACTACAAATGTACTAATAGAAATTTAAAAATTTTAAAAATAGAAATGATTCGTATACTATAGTCATTTTTCCTGTTTTTAACATCTTTTAGTTAAAATAATGGTTTATTAAGCACCTAGAGATTTATTATTAGTAAAACTAGTATGTGAAATATTTGAAAAAAAAATTAATGGAAGGCCTCAACATCAATAAACTTATCTTCACTACACCCCAATGAATGGTCAACAGAAATAGAAGGCACTGCTTCTAATCTTCCCTCTAACCAAGAGTCAATGGCATGAAAAAAAGGGATTGTTAAATATCTAGGATCAAATGCAAAGTGTTATTCTTTATAAATAGAATTATATGAATTCAGAGATAATTATTAAAATAAATTTTGGTGATAAGAGTAACATAAAACATGAATAAAATGATGAGATTAGGGAAGAAAATATATGCATGTGTTTTAACAAAAAAAAACTGTTTTGAAATGAAAGAATTTGATGAATTATTCATGGATCCGTTTTGTGAAGCAGCAAAAGCAATAAATATCTAGAGAAATAAATTTATATAGCTCTAGTATTAAATAAATTACACTCTAAAATATATTTAAATTATGTTAAGGCTTTATAAATTCCAGGGTTTGAAAAAGTTATAGTAAATTTAGACGTCCATTTTCAAGTATTTAAAATTCTGACCCAGTTTGAGGTCTTTGAGGTATAATGTTTGTTTAAGGAGGCTGCTTAACTGTCTCTAAGATTTCTATACCTTCCCAAATAACTTTCCTCTTATCATAGAGGGAAAGGAGTAGGGATGGAGCAATCATTTTCAGAATTCAACACACACATACTAACAGATAATAAATTAAATTTAAAAAACGACATGAATAAAAGTGCTCTAATTAGATAATTCCTAAAAATAATACGTGTTTTGTAGAAGCACTTTATTTAGGAGAGCGTTACCTCCTCTAGAGTCAACAAGAAAGAATTACATTCAATTACTAATAGTCTCAACCTGACGTTATTCTAAATGTGGTCTGAAGCAGAGAGATTGAATAATGCATAGTGCTTTGTAAAAGTTGAGAAATATTGAATAATGCATATCACTTTGTGAAAGTTGAAAAATATCAGGCAAATTTCACTGAATACTGCTGGTTGCTAGGAGAATGGAGATGAGGTAACTGTAAATGCAAGATAAACACCAGTGGACTGACCAACCAAATTGTTTCAGACTCATTTAACATCCATTTAGAAATTCTTTTTTATTTGAATTTAAAGGAAAAACAGGAGACAGGGGCATAAATTAGTCATTCCAGGAATAGGGATTATAAAGGTTT
The DNA here is from genome assembly GCA_004027455.1 of Hydrochoerus hydrochaeris. NCBI lineage: Eukaryota > Metazoa > Chordata > Mammalia > Rodentia > Hydrochaeridae > Hydrochoerus > Hydrochoerus hydrochaeris. The sequence continues at coordinate 137,327 of PVLA01004583.1, forward strand.
GTGTAACTGCTTTGTCTTGTGCATAATCAATAAAACAGAAAATTTAGAAGGGATTAAACGAAATTCAAAGATTTTGTGCAAAACAAGTCAAGCTTTTAAAAGTCAAAGCACCCATATCTACCTGCAGTCAAAGCCCTTTGAGTTGGCAAAGGTTATTCTATGTCTAGTTTCTGCTAGTGAAAATCTTGGATTTTGATTTTGAACAGACGGGGGTAGTTGTATGGTAACAGGGCTGAGGGGCTAACAGAGCATAAGTCTGCAATATTATGTAAGGCTTTTGATCATGAAAAGCATTTTGTCCTATTTGTGTATATAACTAAGAGAAAGTGTATTTATTTTGAGAGTTCACTGGAGAGAAAATTATGGTTATTTCGAGCATGTGTTTTAAGTTTAATTAAAAAAAATGTACTCCAAAATTGTATTTCTGTGTCTGGTAACTATTATAAAATAGTCATGTAAGTTTAAAAACCTATAATTTTTCAATAAATTATTTCCATTTTCCAAAGAAAGTGCTTTAATACTGAGATTATAGAAGACAAGTAAACAAAAACTTCTGGTGAAAATTGAGATCAACTGACCAATTTTTCTCATCATTTTTTCTTTCCTTTTTCTTCCTTTCCATCCCCCACTCCCTAATTTCCCTTTCCACTTAAACATTTTCTTCCTATTTCACAATATCTGTTATACATTTTGACCCGTTTTACTCTTTTGGTTTCTCACACCAGAAAAACAATGTAGTATTTACATGTGTGTCTGATTTATTTCACTTAATAATACGACCTCAAGGTGTATTCACTTAGCTAGAAATCTCTCAAGTTTTTCCTTCTTTATGTCAGAGTAGAGTCAGTCGGATGATTATGGGGGGAAAGGTACCCTTATGCACCCTTCGTGGGAGAGCCAACTTTGGAAATCAGTGTGGAGCTTCTTCAAAATCTAGGATTATAAATTCTATTCAATCCTACTAGAACCTTACATTTCTTTAAGAAATGAAAAAAAAAAAAGAATTTGAAAATGAAGTGTCACATGCAAAGTTTGTTTTCTAGCTTTACTTGAGAATATAAAAGAATTTTTCTGACTGAAAATTAGGGAAAAATCAGTTCATTAAATTAATATGATTTGACTATATCATAGGAATCTGCATAAAAATATCTGCATCAACTCAAGCCACAAGATCAGAGAAAACCAGAAAAAATATAGTATGTGTTTAAACTAGCAACTTAGAAACTCACTTAATGGAATGTGTTGTCTTACGTGCAGACTAAAGGGATTGGAGCAAGCAGTCAGTCATGTTCCTTCACTTATAAGGAACTGATATAAATTGAACATATATTAAGAACTATTGATTCCACCTTTTTATATCTAGTCCTGTGATCTAGTGTTGTGAATTCTTGAAGAGTCACTTTTGATTGCACAAGTACACACAAAGTTTTTGTTATGACATCATTTTACTTTTACTATAAAAGTGATACAAAAAAATTGCTAAAATTCATACCTGTATTAAAAAGCTGAATTGTTTTTTTCTCAATACCCCATCTTTTACAAGCCTAAGTTAGCAATTTTGTATATTTTTATACCCTACCAATCCACATGTATCTAAAATGCACTATATGGATAATGGGATCCATATAATAGGTATCGTAGAGTAGCTTGCTTTTCACACTGTCATAATGCAAGAATTTTATTTTAATAATTTCATCTTAAAAACTTAAGGCATTTTACCAAATGAATATATTTATCCACATAGCTCACTAGATAATATTATAAGTATATATTTGTACATGAAGGTTTATTCCTTTGTGAATGCATATTAGCAGAAAGTTTGACTTTTAAAGGAGTATTTTTTTAACAAGAATGTAAAAATATAATTGAGATTTAATTTGAAAATTTGATTGTAATTTGAAAATGTTGAAAAGTTTCATATCTATTAATTTGTTTCTCTGTGGGAAGTTTTGCTGTTTGTAATAGAGTTATTATTTCTATGTTATTTGTGGTCCACAGCATCACAGGCTGATATTTTTAATAAATCTCATATTAAAAACTTAATCACTGGGCCAGAGATTTAGCCCAGCTGGTATAAGCGCCTGCTTGGCAAGTGCTAGGTTGTGAGTGTAATCCCTGGTATAAAAACAAACAAATAAGCAAACAACTACTTGATTGTTTAAAGCCTGCCAATTTCAAATGACTATTTAATTTCTTGGTTATGAGAGAAATTGCATAGCTTTTTGTTGATTGATAACTTTTGAAATTTGTTTATATGAATTACATGTTCAGCATTTTAAATTTTTTCTGGTGGTATTGATCTTTGTCTTCACTATTTATATTGATTCTCTACATTAAAGATCTTTGCTCCTTTCCAAGAGGGTTACAGTGTTACACTTTTGTTTTGTCTTATTTTAAAAACATTGCATGGCACAAAATACCATTTCAGAGATAACTAATCAGTTAATAATTTAATATTCTTAGTTTTTTAAAAAAACCCTCCAAATTCTGTAAAAGATGAAATACTACCAAAAGCTTATAGCAATAACTATTTGTTGCTTTTCTCTGCAATCTCCATGCAGTATTCTCCCCAACTATGAATGGATTTTACTTTTTAGTGTAACATTGCATCTCTGCACCGCTAGTTAACATCATTATTCTGTCTCCTGTTTAATGAATAATTTCAGAATTTTTACGTTAGACTTGCCATTGTTCATTCATATGTAATGATCAATATTTAAAATTAGAGTGCGCTATGATTATATACCTTTCTTGTTCTCATCGCTTCATTCTTTTCCATTTTTTGAGATGAAATATAGAATGAATCACCATGCAGAGTGCAGCTCATTGCCTTTAGTACGTTGATAAGATCAAGCAAACACTACCTCTGTCTAATTCCACACATTTTGATCCTCTCAGAAGAAACCCTCATACTCATTAATTAATTAACAACATTTCCTGCTCCCCAAGGCCCCTAGAAGCTACTGTTCTTCTTTTATCCCTACAGAACTACCTATTTAGGGTAGTTCTTAGCACCCATTTTCCCTTTCTTTCATTCTTTCTCCTCTCTTTCTTACTTTTTGGGATAAACTTCAGGATCACTTCTGGGAGGTCATAAAAAAATCAACTATCAATGTGTGAAAGTATCTAAGGATTAAAATTGTTAAAGAGTTTTCAAGTTGTCATCCTAATTTTCAGGCTCTCCCTGCAAGCATTAGCTCCAGGAATCACCTAGGACTGTCAGTCCTAAACCTACTGAGGTTTAAAGAATAGATCATATTTTGGCTTTTATAATTTAGTTTCAAATTCATATTTCTCAGTTCTTCTAAGTCAGTGAATTTCTTCCGTCCACTTTCTCACTTCTTATTCATTGCTGCTGTGTTTTCATTTGTCTTGATATTTGAGTAACTGATACTCTGAAATACTTTTATGTAAGATTACCATCAGCCATTCCATTTCTGGTGTTTTATATGCCCCGTTTTCTGTTTTTGCCTTTTGCTTCCATTTAATTTGTACAAAGCGTATTTCATTTACTGAAGATTTCTGAGGAACTCTAGAATGCTCTGTGCTTTTGGTTTTACTCAAAATGTTTGAGTCTGCCTTGATTCTTCCTTTCTAGTTGTCTTAGTTTTGAGATAGGCTGCTATCCAAACCCGACAGACTGGAAGCTGCAGCCAATGATGCCTTCTCATTCAACATTTATTCCGTGTCTACTTCCTTTATATCAGAAGCATGCATTTCCCCAGATAAACACCCATTCTCACATATCTACTTAAATATCCTGAGAATAAAACATAATGGATCTTATGGCAGAATAAATCTGATAAAATTTTGAGCTTCAGTAAGATATTGATTGACGTGTATTAATTGTACACATTAATGGAGTTCAAAGTGGTTATTCAACACACGCACACAGCATGCACTCATCAAATTAGGGTAATTAGTATTTCTCTCTTTGTTTTAAGTTTGGAGACCTTGAGCTTCTCTCATTCAGATCTTCATCAAATAACTCCTAAGTTTAAGTTCATATGGTAGCAATGAGAATAGTGATAGAATGTTTTCAGGCCACTGTATTTATGAACTTTGAAGTTTATGAGAGAAAATAAACATTATTGTTATTAAAAAATTTAAAATGAGATTTTATTACTTGCAACTCAATGTATCCTTACTAGTAAGATAATTTTTTTCAATTTCTCAATTATTGTACTCCATTAGTAGGCTGTAATTCCAACAGAGACTTTTTCATTTCAGTCTGTTGATTTTTAAAAGATAAGCCAAAAACCAAAAATGAATACAAATCCAAGTTATTTTATGAAATGAACAGCTGAGGTTTACTGCTTGCAGTTTCATAGTGAGATAACCTGTGACTTTAGGTAAGAGGTTCCTACTTTAGAATGATCATATCAAGCCCAGAGCCATTTTTTTCCTGTTTCAAGCATTTAATCTACTAGTTAATATCTGAATTTTCAATTTATAAATTTATACCACTCATATAGAATATTTCATTTAAGTTAGACAAATATAATTTGGTAATTATTGACTGAAAAGAGCCTAAAAGTAGTACTCTAAAATATTATTGTTATCATAAAATCCTCTTATATTCTTAAAAACTGATATATGTAATCAATCTTTTTCAATAAACAGTTATTGATCATGTCACTTTTCTAGGAACCATGCATTTACATAGAAATAAAATGTATAAATAACAGTTAATCTTTGATATTTAGGAATTTTAATTCTGAATTTTATGTTTGGATACTCTATTACATTTTTCACTGTTTCCTTTTCAGTCATTCTCACTGAACATGCGTAGTGTTACATTCAGACTTCCAGTGTTCATGTTCTTTCTTTTATTTTACCTTATTAGTTTTATATTGGCCTTATTTTCTTCTTTATTCCATATAAATAAGTCTTTAGTGTTTTTATTATTTTTCAAATTCACTTAATTCCCTCATAGTTGTGCTTAATGGGCCATATAAATTCTGTAACCTAAATCAATAAAATTACTTATCTTTCATTCCTATCTCAGACCTGTCGTGTTTAAAACTAGTGACTTAATGGAAATGTCACGCCTCCCAAAAACCCTCCTTTCTTTGTTTTTCCTCATGTCATTTTCTTCCTTTACCCTGAGAAGGATATTTAAGAATTCAACATTCTTCAAAGCAAAGCAATAAAATAACAAGAGAAAAACAGCCTTGGTTAAAAGCTCAACCCAGGCTGGGGATTTAGCTCAGTGGCTTAAGTGCCTGCCTGGTAAGCGCAAGGTTGTGAGATCGATCCCCAGTACCAAAAAGAAAAAGCTCAACCCAGATGACCTAGTGCCAAACCTATGTATTTCTGTCTAAGCCAACTTTTCTAAAAGTGTAGTGCAATTTTATTTCTTTGTATCTTCCATACTATTAAATGAAAATTGTAACAATTTATCTCTCTCATGTTATAAGAATTTTTTAAAATTTCAAAATGCTTTCTTTACCTGCTTTTCCTAATGGTGAGAAGCAGAATTTGACATGATTGATTTTAATTTGAAAATACATTACTGAACTCTTTTACATGTAAAAGTCATATCTATAATCCTATTTGGATGTGGAAATGGTGTGGTCCCATGTAAAAAAGAGACATCTCTGCCAGGTCCAACATTGTTATGGTGATAAATGATTTATAGCTTTATTCGAGTTTTTGGAATCTGCACTTCAGGGCAGATGAAATATGAAATGAGAGAAGTTCAAAAGTGAATAAAATCAGGGTTTAGAACTTTATCATAGCTGATGTCAAAGTCTGAAACAGTAGAAAACCTGGCCTACTAAATTTGTCCCAAAGATTTTAGAAGCAGTAATACTAGAGACCTAGTTGTCTTGAATTATAATTCTGTAGGATTTTGAGTTTCTCTTCACCCTATTTTCTGTTCTCTAGTCCAGCACTGGGGCAAAGGGAGTATTTCTAGAAAATCTCAGAGTAAGATACTGAGCTACTGTCAAATGCAACAAATGGAAAATGTTAAGGATATATTGAGGCCTTTCAATAATATTAAGCAATGGGGTTGCTGATTTACATATCACTAATGTGGAAATTCAACTATTTTCATTTGAGCTAACAACATATGGAACTGCATTTTAAATAATTTTAAAAAGTACTCCCCTCTATTTTAACTTTTTAGCATTTAACATTGTTGATTGCTCTTACAAACAATTTTCCTTGAATTAAATTAGCTAATGTGAGCTTTTTTTTTTTCTAGAAGAAATAATACTGACAATGAGAGAAATTGGTATCTGGAATTAGAAAATTTCAAGTGTGAGGCTCAAAACCATGAAAATGATTAAATCAAGATGGGTAAAAAGAAGTGAATATTCTGCCATTCAAAAAGAATAAACAATAGAATAACAGTCCTCCCACTTTTGAACTTTGGTTGCAATAAAAATGAGTCTGTTTTATTTATTTGTTTAGTACAAGGAATTGAACTCAGGACCTCATGCTTTCCAGGCAGGGACTGTTCCACTCTGTCTCCAGCCCCACATTTAAGTCTGTTCTAACTACCACTAAACAAACAAACTAACCCGGTTTGCTCCAGACAGTTTCTTTCTTTAGTAGTGAAGCAGTCCTGTGGAAACCAGGATTGTCGCCTTTGACTTGGACAAGTTAGATTCTTTTCTTTATAAGGAGGCTAAATTCAAAATATATACATATGTGTGTATAAATGTATAAACACATACGCACATATATTTATCTGAGCACTTTGAATATGTACAATGATGAAATGTGATTAAAAACTATGTTTAAAGTTTAAATATATAAAACTTTTATAGCAAATGGCACACTGCTGTTAATCCCTCTCCAAATCCTTCTCTCAGCTTTAAACACACTTCTACCATCATTCTTGCAACATCTGACACAGTTCTAAAAGTTCCTTTTCATGACTGCCTTTAATCGTGCTGTCATGGATCCTCCAATATCCTGAACTGATTCAAAATGTTCACCTTTTATGGTCATTTTAACTTTAGTGAAGATCCAGAGGTCATACGGTGAGAGCACCTGTGAGTAAAGCAGGTGAGAACATAATGCACTGTTTCTAGGAGCCTCCTCCTCCATTGGATTCAGTAGCATTCACTGTACTGTTTCACTATAAATCATAAAAATAGTCACACAGAGGACTTCTAGAACTGTTTCACAAACTGGCAAGAGAGACAGAATAAGTGTTTTTGAAGCAAGCAGGAATATTCCAAGGAGGATCTATGGGAATGTAATACTATAATACTTTTATAAAATTTAGCACACCATATTCTTTGAAGAGACATAGGTAGATTATAATAGAACAATGCCTAATGTCAGTAAGTGTTAGGTAAATATTGTTAGGTTTATTCTTACTTTAATAGGTTGCACCATTAGTTCTCTTCTTACAAGGAAAGCAGGGCATAAAATGGGCAATCTTTTGAAGTTTATCATACTTACTGAAGTTGAAGACTCATGTGAATTGGGTGTTTGAATGATGCTTCATGGAGTTCTATGAAACGATAACAAAACACTCAAATCAACCCATGCATTGATCCCACAATATGCTATATACAAGAAACACATCTGACCCAAAAAAAAACCTCATAGATTAAAAGTCAAAGGATGGAAAACAGTGTTCCATGAAGCAGGAACTTAGAAAAAAACAAGGGTAGCTATTCTGTTTGTAGACAAAGTGAACTTCAAACCTAAAGGATTAAAAGAGATAAAGAAGGCCACTACATACTTATTAGTGGAAAACTACATGAGGAAGAACTAACAATTATAAATATATATACACCAAATACAGGGGCACCCAACTATATAAGATAAATACTAATGGACAAGAAAAACTGAATGCACAAGAACACAATTGTAATAGGAGACCTTAATACCCCACTGTCACAAAGAGATAGGTCAACTAGAGAAAAAGTCAGCAAACAAATAACAGAAATGAATCATACCTGTGAGCAAATGGACTTAGTGGATCTTTACACAGAGTGTTCCACTCAACCACATCAGAATATACATTCGTCTCAGCTGCACATGTGTCATTCTTCAAAATAGACCATATATTAACCCTTAAAGCATTCTTAACTAAATGCAAATGGAACGAAATTATCCCATGCATAATATCTAATCACAGTGCACTAAAATTGGAAATCAATGGCAAAAGAAATTGAAAAACCTGCATAAATACATGGAAATTAAACAACAACCTTCTAAATAACCAGTGGGTTACAGATGAAATTAAAGAAGAAATAAAACAATACCTAAAACACAACAAAAATGCAGATACAACATACTGTAACCTATAAGAAGTAATGAAAGCAGTCCTAAGAGGGAAATATATAGCAACAAATAGTCACATCAAGAAAATGGAATGAACATAAATAAATAACCTAATGCTACATCTCAAGCTTTTAGAAAAAGAAGAGCAAGTCAAACCCAACGCTCATAGAAGAGAGGAAATTGTAAAGATTAAAGCAGAAATTAAAGCAGTTGAGACTAAAAAAAATACAAAGAATTAATGAATCAAAGAGTTGTTTTTTTGAGAGAATAAGCAAAACTGACAAATCCCTAGCTAACCTTATCAAAAAAAAGATAGGAAAAAACCCAAATTCATGCAATAAGGACTGAAAAAGAGGAAATTACTATAGATCCCATGGAAATGCAAGAGATCATGAATACCTACCATGAAAATCTCTACATACATAGAATGGAAAACACAGAGGAAATGGGCAGATTTCTAGAAACATATGAACTACCAAAGCTCAACCAAGAAGATATAGCAATTTTGAACAACCCAATATCAGCTACTGAAATTGAAAATGTAATCAAAAACTTACCAACAAAGAAAAACCCAGGTCCTGATGGAATCAGAGCTGAATTCTACAAGAAATTTAGAGAAGATTTGATACCAATAGTCTTAAACTCTTCAATGAAGTTGAAAAGAAAGCAATCCTCCCTAAATCATTCCTGGAGGCAAGTTTTACCCTGATACTAAAACCAGAGAAAGACCCAACCAAAAAAGAGAACTATATGCCAGTCTTACTAATGAACATTGATGCAAAGATTCTCAATAAAATACTGGCAAATAGAAGGTAGCAAATCATCAAGATTATCCATCACAAAAAAGTGGGATTCATTCCAGGAATGCAGGATGGTTTAACATATGCAAATGAATAAATGTAATACACCACATAAACAGAGCCAAAATCAAAAACCACCAGGTCGTCTCAATAGATGCAGAAAAAACTTTTGATAAAGATCAACACATGTTCATGATAAAAACCCTTCAGAAACTCAGAATACACGGTGTCTATCTCAATCTCATAAAGGCCATCTATGAAAAACCAACAGCCAACACTATACTAAATGGACAAAACCTGAAAGCTTTCACTCTAAAATCAGGAACAAGGCAAGGATGTCCACTGTCACCACTCCTATTCAGTATAGTACTGGAAACACTAGCCAGGGCAATCAGACAAGAGAGAGAAATAAAAGGAATAAAGATAGGAAAGAAAGAAGTTAAATTATCACTATTTGCAGGTGACATGATACTCTATATGGAAGACCCAAAAATTCCATTAAAAGACTACTAGATGTAAAAACAAGTTCAACAGTGTAGCTGGATACAAAGTCAATGTTCAAAAATCAATACCATTCCTGTACACAAACAAAAACTCACCAAGAGAGAAATTATGGAAATACCACCTTTCACAATAACATCTAAAAAAATGAAATACTTAGGAACCAATCTAAGAATGTTAAAGACCTATATGCTGAAAATTATACTACATTAAAAATGGAGATTGAAGAGGATATTAGAAAATGGAAGGATGTTCCTTGCTCTTGGTTAGGAAGAACCAACATTGTGAAAGTGGCCATACTCCCAAAACTATTATACAGATTTAACACAATACCAATCAAAATACCATAGACGTACTCACAGATCTAGAGAAAACACTCCTAACATTCATTTGGAAACAGAAGAAACCTAGAATAGCAAAGCCTATTCTGGGCAACAAAGGCAAGGCAGGAGGCATCTCAATTCCTGACTCAAAACTATACTATAAAACCACAGTAATAAAATCAGCATGGTATTGGCAAAGAAATAGACTTGAGGATCAATGGAACAGATTAGAAGATGCAAACACTACTACAGTGACACTCAGCTGCCTGGTATTTGACAAAAGGGCTAAACATTTTCACTGGAAGAAGGATAGCCTCTTTAATAAATGGTGCTGGAAAAATTGGCTCTCCGTATGCTGAAGACTGAAACTAGACCCATGCCTATCAGCATGCACAAAATTAAAATACAAATGAATCAAAGATTTAAATATTAAAACAGAAACACTAAATCTACTGGAAGACAAGGTAGATAGAAGTCTTGGAGACATAGGGATAGGCAGAGAATTCATAAAGAAAATGCAAACTGAACAGGAAACACTTCAAAGAATCAACAACTTGGATCTCATATTATTGAAAAGTTTTTGCACTTCAAAAGAAATCACCAACCGAATGAAAAAAAAAAACACAGAATGGGGAAGAATTTTAGTCAGCAACTCCTCAGACAAAATATGAAGAATTGAAAAACATCAACCCATCCCAAATTCAAAGACCCTCTCCAAAATTGGGCATCTGAGATGAACACGTATTTCTCAGATGAAGATATGCAAATGACAAATAAATACATGGAGAAATGTTCACCATCACTGGTCATTGGAGAAATGCAAATTAAAACAGCATTGAGATTTCATCTCACTCCAGAAACAATAGTTGCCTTTAAGAAATCAACTGATAACAAATGTTGGCGAGGCTGCGGGGAAAAAGGAACACTGCTCCACTCTTGCTGAGAGTCTAGAGTGGTGCAGCCACTATGGAAATCAGTATGGAGATTTCTCTGAAGGCTAGGATTGAAAGTTCCATTCAATCCAGCTATTGGGTATTCTTCCAGAAAAACTGAAAAGGTCATATCATAGTGATATATGTGCACCCATGTACAAAGCAGCACAATTTGTAATAGCTAAATCTTGGAAACAACCAAAATGTCCATCAACCACAGAGTGGATGAAAAAGATGTGGTATTTTTACACAATGGAATATTACTCAGCTATAAAAAGGATGATCTTGAGGCCTTCATAGGCAACTCGAGACTATCCTCATTAGTGAAATAAGTAAGAGTCATATTTATAAATATCACATTGTGTCTCTAGTATAAAAAGTAATAAGAACTGTAGGAGTAATAAAATACAAAATATGTAATTGCTATTGTAAAAAAGGGAGGGAAAGAAAGTGCTCTAAAGGATGTAACTGCATGTATATTTAAGTGTGTAAGATACATAACCATATTACTCAGTTTTTATTGGATCATTAAACAGATCTGTTTGCAGTCTCACTGTTTGAATGTCTACTTTGTGTGCTTTAATTTTATAACTTAAACAACTATTTCTAAGATGACATTATGTAATTTATTGAGTGATTTCTTACTGTTTATTTTTTGAAATTCTGTATTATTTCTACCCTTTTTCTGTTTTACTTTCTTTTCTCTTTAAATAAAATTTTTTTAAAAAATTAAGAAAAAAAGCAACCCATGTGAAAGAAGACAAAAAAAACCCCACTAAAGTTAACGGATAATTAGTTTTGTCGAGGGGTTTTAGATTTATGGGTTGGAATCCATGATTTTTGATTTAAAAATCATGTTTGCTGAATTTTGAAATTTGCACATGCTGAGTAAGAAACTGGTCTATGTTAGAAATTGCAGTGTGACCATTTTGAAACAGAAATTGAAATTTCTGGGAATAAGGAGGAACATTAATCAGCAACAAATCAGCGTGTCTAGGATTTGGAATCCAGACTCTGGAAAATAACAATTTGGCCAAGAAAAGAAAAAAAGCCATGGATCCCTGGGATCCAGAAAGGACCTGATGGGGAAATTGGAGCCTTCACAGAGAACGTTAAGGGACAGAACAAATGTGGAAAAAGAAAGTGGCTACTGGCACTTTCTCTCTGACTCCTGGCTCCTGCATTATGAGAAACGAAGTTCAAATCTACAAAGACACAGTGAAAGTGGGTGACCCCAGGTCCTTCAGGGAGAAATGCACCAGTGAAATGTGCTACAACAGCTGGCAAGAGACCCTAGTCCAAGCACTTCCATAGCCCTGGACAGAGTGCTTGGTCAGGTGCGATTCTAGGGAGAGACCTGCTGAACCAAGGACTCAGAGTCACAGGTTGGCTTCGTCCCAGGGCTCCCAGTCTTAACCTTCCAAAGTGAGTGGTGAGGCGAATCGCTAAGAGGCCTCCATGGTATATAAAGTCAGAATGTTGTAAATTAAATGACGCTGGCCCTATTCTCATAAAGAGAGGAGAGATTCAGCCTGAATTTCCCCGGATTTGAGAATTTCAGAAGTGACACCCTCCCTAATCTTACTGCTGGTTTCCTGGTAATTATCCAGCATGGACCTGGGCTCCGAATGGCTTCTTTGTCTACCAGCCAGAGCAGCGAGGTGCTTTCAACTGGATATTGCCATACAACTGTAGACCACCAAAGTTCACAACAGACTTAAAATCACTGAGGAATGTTTTTACTTTTTAAAAATTCTTTGTGCATTTTGGTTATTTTTTATTGTCTCTCTCTGTGTGTGAATGATATTAGTTCCTGTGAGTCTGTGATTTATTTTGTCCTTATTTTTTTTCTTCTTTCCTTCCCTCCTGTCTTATTCAATGGCTTCCTGAGGCTTGAATATTCTTCCTCTTTGCTTCAGCCTTGCTTCTAAACATTTCTTCTTCTATTTTTTCTCTTCTTCTCCTAAAATTTTCTCCCCTTAATTAACTCTCTTATCTTTACTTTCTGTATGCTCTTTAATTTTCTCCCTCTTTTTTAT